>VYZW01017706.1:35191-49928 GCA_013401315.1 Balaeniceps rex
GCCGGGCCGGGCCGGACCGGGCGGAGTGGGGCGGTGGCAGCGGCCCCAGCGCAGAGCTCGGTGGGGGCGCGGGGGGCAGCGGTTCGGAGCCCGCCCGGGGCCGGGCCGGTCCGTCCAGCCGCGGGAGCCTCCAGAAGTTTCGTCTTTGCCGGTAAAAGCGCCGGGACCGGGCCGGGGCCGCGCTCCTGGGCTGCGGTGGGCGTGGGGATGGCGGGCGGCAGCGGGGACCCGGCTGCCCCCTGCAGCGGCTGCCCCGGGTCCCCGGGCCGGCTGCTCGTCACGCGTGTCACTGTCACACGGGTTCGTGCCCGGTGAAGGGGACGAGGCATGCGGGTGTCCTGCCCGGCACCCTGGTGATGCATCCATTTTGTTTATCCCGCTCTTTGTCTTCCCTCGGGCGGGATGCTGCCCGCTGCCTCCGGAGCCCCGCGGCGCAGCGGGGGCACAGCGCTGCCGGCTGGGGGCTGGCAGAACGCAGAACAGTTCTCAAACTTCACCTTCTGCTATTTTGGAGTGGCTACGTACAGCTGGAGCATTTTTATGATTTCCTTACTTTTGGGGAGGTGGTCTGCTCTCAAATTACCCCGATATCTACCTCTTCGTTTGCTGCGTTCTGTTATCAGCAGAGACGTGAAGATGGATGGTCTGGATCCTTGGCGATTATTTGATGTATGGCCTTCAGGCGCTGCAGGGCAGGGATTATGCGTTGATGCATTGCTCGCTGTGCTGCTGACGCTCTGTAAAATAACTCTGCTGCTTCCTCTCCGAGGTCTGCCCGTCTTTTCTGTTCTCAGACTGGTAGCTTGTCTTGCAAAGGTATTATGTTCTTAGTTGCCACTCTGAATAGGCAGTAATAAAAATGAGAGATCTTTTAAGGAAAACAGTAGAAATGTTAAGACCAGGGCAGCTCAGGGTAAAGGTCTCAGGCTTGCTGCTGCTTTTGTAGAAGCCTCCTTTAGGTTTGTAGGCTTAGAGGAGCTCGTTCTCGTTCTGGTGATAACTTGGCTAAAAGCAGAGAAGTCTCTGAAAGCTGCTTCTCTGACCCTGTGTTGGATTTGCTGAATATCTGGGTTTATTCTGTGTGTCTCGCTGTGTGGTTGGCGTAAAGCTGGAGAGCCGGGATGGGGCAGAGCGTTGCTTTCTCTGTCCAGGAGGCAAGAAGGGAGGGGGCATGGCCCTGCCTGTGACAGGGCGCAGGGGAGACTATTTCAGAGTCTCAGAGTGGCAGAGACGCGTGGTCTGATGCCTGTCATATCAAGGAAAGACTTTGCAATTAGTTCATTGATTCAGCTGTGAAAACAGGTTCCTGGGATTTTTTAGCTGCTGACATTTAGGGATCTAGCACTGTGAGCATTATCAGGCCACAGCTACAGGATGTTGGAAATAAAAAGCCATAAAAGTGTTACCTACTGCACAAGCGCTGCAGTTAAGTGATATGAAATTATGTTTAATCTTGAGACGGAGGGACATATGGCACAAATAATTTCTCAGCACTAAAGCGTGTGTTGTGGTTTGACTTTTAGCGCTGGGGGGGGTAAGCTTTTTGTTTGCTTTTTTATGCCTAAGCAGATGTGGCTGGGAGCAGCGGGCAGGCTCCCATGATAGCATTTCATTTGCCTTTTTATCTGTGGGTCACAAACCTGCAGTATTTAGTCTGCTGTCCCTTTTTTACCTTCTGAGATGCATCTGAGCGAAATCTGTTCCACTGAAGTGACTGGAATTGGAGTTGTGCGAGTGTCGGGATTTCAGCCTTCGCTGGTGGCTGCTGTTACTTTTCCTTTACTCTGTACTCTGCGTGCCACTGCTGCACCAGCGGTCAGGAATGAAAGGCTTTTTGGTGACCTACATAATTCTCCCCATGAAATGGGATGACTTCAGAATGGCTCCCTATGGTAAACTTTTTTCCTTGATTTGGCTAGGTCATCTTAAATAGCTCCAGCTAATAGCTAGTAGTTTTGAAAGCTTCCCCCCCCAATGTAGAGGTATTGCAATACAGAGGGAAGGTCGTTACAAGGGCTCTCATGTATACATAGAGAAGTGTGGATCAAGTGAGTGACTAGCTGAGTTGCACAGAAAATCCAGTCAGAGGACTGGAAAGAAGCTGCGAGTCCTGACTCCCGGGCTCCTGTACTCCGTCTCCGGTCGCTCGGCCTTCCAGCACACTGTAACCTGTGCTTGAGCTACCAGAGATGCAAACCCTGCATTTGCTTTTCCCAAGGGGAGGAAGAGGCAGGAACTTCTGCAGTGTTTGAGACCTCCCCAGTGCAGTGACTCTGTACTCCTTAAATATGTAAAATCAAATCTAAGGTATTAAGGGCAAAAAAGAAAAAAAGCCTGTTACGTTTTTCTTACTTAAGGCATTTCACGCTTAAATTTGGTGCCGATGTTTGACAGCTCTCGTTTCTCCTCTGTGCCCAGGCATGCTGTAGGTCTCATGTTTCGCTTCAAGAGCCTGGTAGCTTGACTTATTTTCCTTGTAAAGCTATTAAACTCTTGCACAGCAAAATTGCTCTTGGAGCCGCAAGACCCGCTGCCAGGCACAAAGTGCTCAGCAGTGTGACTTGTCAGCTGCAGCCGACCCCAAAGCGCAGGCTGTCGTATGTCTCTAGGCTAAATTTATTTGTGAGAGAAGCCTTGTTGCCATGTGTGCTCATGAACTGCTCTGGTGTTAGCGTGTGCTGCACGGACCGGGAGTAATGTGCTGGAGCCTGTGTCAGCCTGTGCAGGAGCCCTGCATTGCCCTCCTTCGCCAGAATACAGGAATCTTGTGCAACCAGAGGCAGAAACATTTGGTCCAGCAGCGCCTGCCAAGGTGAGGGCGCGATCTGCCAAGCCAAACAGGATTTTGTTGTTGATCGGTTTGTGAGAAGGGGAAGGGCATTTCTAAGGGAGGCGAGCGGCTGGTGTTATTTGAGGTGCTGCTGGCTGGAACTGGTCAGGCTCTTGTGAAGAGGCTCCTGGGGTGATTTCAGGAGCTGGCTCCCCAGCGCGTTTGTGAGATCTCGTGTAGCTGAGAAGAGCTGGCATTGACTGGGAGAGCAGCCAAGGGCTGCGCGAACAGACTCAGTAGCTGTAGCAAAGATTTTTAGTGGTGACAGTTGATGTGTGGGAGAAGAAAATGTATGTGTGCTTAATAAATATTGGCACTCAGCAAGAGCTTATCAGCTAATTCAGTGCTGCAGCTTCTGGAGAGCTGGGTTGTCTCTGCCACGTTGAAAAGAATCCCTTCAGATCAGAGGATAAATAGAAAATTAATATGAAAAATACATTTTTTGAATGGTGCTAATTTAATGCTGACTTAGCTGTAGGACAGTTCCCGCCTGCCTACCCAAGCTCGTGCAAGAGGCAGCAGCAATACCTGCTTCTCCTCACGACTCAGGCCCCATGGACAGTTTGTGCAGACGTTGTCCCACACAGAAGAGGGCTCAGAATAGAGCAAACCCTGCAGATCTGGTCTTTTTGTTACTTGCTGGTTTGTGTTGTATGAACTCCCGTCTTCTGGGAAGGAGAGGCACGTTCCCAAGCTGTGTTTCAGAGACTTTTAGGGTTGTACGAGTAGACTAGGTGACCTTCGGACATCCAGTCCATCACCTGGCCCTAGCTGGGACCGACTGTTTCTGTGGCCGGTCTTTGAAACCCCTCAGTGATGGAAATGGCCTCTTCAGGTTGCCCCGTTCTGGTACCACTGCTGTTAGAATGACTAAACTAGATATTCCTTGCCACAATTCAATTGCCCTGCTACTTCTTCTGTCCTCCATAGACGGCTCTTCCTTTGTTTGGCAGTGACAATTCACATGTATAAAGACTTCTAATACATTTCCCTTTAATCTTCCCTTGGCAATCTCTTTCCATGCCCCAGATCACTCTTGTCACTCTCCCTGAAACTGTCCAGTGACTTGCATCCGTTTTTCTTTAATGCTGCAACCAAAGCTACACAGAATTCCCTAGCCTGGGGCAATGGTGAAAAGATTAATTTGAGTCTCGCTGATTATATTTATATATCCCAGTATATTTGGCTGTTTGTTTGCAGCATCATAGCGGTCTCTGATTTCTGATGCATAGCTCTTCTGCAAGACAAATGCAACAGACTAATTTTCTATGCTGGCAGGACGTCATGTTCTTCACCTCCTGTCTTTTTTTTGTTTCCTCTTCCCAACCTGCGTATGCGTGTGCGTACCTGCAGCACTGTCCACCTGCACATCAAGGCAGTGCTGAAGCAACAGGTGTTCTGCAGGATCAAAGCGGTATTTCCCTTTAAATTCCTCCTGCTTTCCAGGGAGCAGCTTTTGATCTTTTACCTGTTGCTTTGTTCTTTCTCTGCTAGGTAAAAGCTAATTAAATGTTGCCTCTGTTGGCAGAGAAGTCCTGCACCTCTGCCTGCATTCCTGAGAGCCCCTGGAGAACTGCAGTAGGACATCACGCAAGCTCTTGTTTCATACGTGCATCTCCATCTGCTGTCCTTAGTAGGAAAAGCTCACTTGTGTTTTCCGAGGAAGCATTCCCTGGTCAACAGCCATGGCCACCTGATACCACCTTCCTCCTTTGCATAGGCAGGTTTTGCACTTTTAGAGTTCCGATGAAGTAGCTGACATAGCTAAAGGTCTGGATATCTAGGCTGGTTTCAGTCTTGACAGCAACGAGGCATAGCTGAGCAGACTGTGCTGCCTACAAAACATCGTGGTAACAGGTGACCCTCTTCAGATGTGCCGGAGGCTGAGGGCCTCTGATGCCGTACAGGTTGCTCCACATCACTGCTTCCGACTCCCTCAATGCTGTGTTGAAATGGTGTGTTGTAACTTGGTGGTGGGAAGGGGGAATTGCATCAGAGTTTACTGTCTGTATTCTTGCAGGGTGCAATGAGAGGAAAGCCGACTTGCTCTTTAAATATGGTTGAGGCAAATTACTTTCTCCAAGATATAACCCAGAGCCTGAAACAGTACTGTGGTTTTTGGCAATCTGAACAAGAACAAGCATATGGCTCCATTGGTGTTTGTTTTTTTGGGCTGAGATGTGAAGATACCTGTTGTGTTTGCTGCTAGAAGGAGACACAGGTGCAAAGGACTTGTAGAGTAATTCTCTTACCCTAAACACTTGCTGGGCACAGCACATAGCAGGGTTGAGGCTTCTCCATCAAGTTCCAGCAAAGCCTGGAATGCAGAAACTGCTTATGCTGCGATTCAAGCTGACAAATCTAGCGATTGCCAGTTAAACCAATAGTTTGTCCTTTAATGAAGGCTCTGTCAACTACTTGGCAGTCTCATTTGCAATCTTCTGTATGTACAAATCTGTTGGAATCAGGACAGCTATTTTCCTTCCCTGCAGCTTTCGCTCCACTCTTCGGGAAGCGCTGATTTCTGTTTGCCCCCTCTACCTTCTCGCTTCCTCGTTTGTCTGGAGATACCATTAAAACCATGTTTAAAGAAATCAGAGCTATTCAATGTTTGACGATGCTTGCGTTAGGCCCCTAAATGTTTCCTGCATGTGGCGCACCTGATAGTACAAGTCGGGGCCTGTCTGCTTTCCTTTTTATTTCTGGCTACCCCTGTTGCGTGCTCTGCGGAGCGTGGTGTGGGGCTTGTCGCGAGGAACACACTGAGCTGATCTCTCCACGTGCTGGCCCTGGACCTGGCACCATGGCGATGCATGGTGCGTGCTAGGTCGGACTGGCCTGTTCAGGAGCGAGTAAGGCCATGTGAATACAAAGGAACAAAAGTAGATGTTTCCTCTCCTTGTGTACTTTTGGCAGAACAGAAACTGCTGTGCCTCTGATGGTCTGCTTCCCAGCTAGGCATGGCAGCAGCAGGTCGAGCCTGCTTCACGTTGAATTGTGTCGGGCTATCTGTGGGATTGCTTCGTGCAAGACCCACCTGCTGTTTCAACACATGAAGTCTTCTTGCTGATCTGTCTGCTAAACAGTTGATAGCTTGGGTGACCCCTCTCGATTCACTGTAGAGCTCCTCATCAACAGCCCCGATGAGGAGCATGTCTCATTTGAGTACAAAGCTTACTTGGTGATTAGTTGGGGATCCTACTCCACAGTTAGCTGAAGTTACCTATTGATAGATGAAATGTTTGCCTTGAGTTGGCGTGCCGTACGCTGCTATTGGAGTCTGTCCACTCTGTTGAACACGGGTCTCTTGCCACTTATCTGTGAAAAAGCTCTATTTAACCAATCACTGCTCAAAAAACAAACCAAAACAAAACCCCAAACCAAAAACCTCAGATGCACAGCAGCATTATGCCAAAAATTGGTAAGCACAAGATGAACTTGTTTTGATTAATGTTTTTCTGGAGATCAGTGGTTACTGTGGATGAAGCAGCAGCTCCTTGTTTAATGTCATGGTCTCAGCAGTTTTTCTCCGCTGAAGGAATCCTCCAGGGTCTGCTCTGACTCTCTTTGACATCCCCAGGACAGTGATACATCGGGCAGCTCTGCATCGCTGAGCTGTTCCCTTAATGGGCAATTTTCAGTGACAAGCATTACTTTTCTGCTTCCTCCCCACAGTAACTATTGAAATGTGGTTTTTTGCTGCCTTCATATTTCTTCGTTGCAGAGAAAAACATCCCAGGATTCTGTACTTCAGGATCTTTAAAACATAGAGGTGATGTTACAGATCCAGAGCATTTGGAGGCTCTTGCTTGAGTTGTAGGATTGATGCAGCAGTCGATGGGAGACCTCTTCCTTCTCAGACAGCAGTAGGCATGTGCTGTGCTGCTGTTATATTTATTCTAACTCTATTCTTTTCCTCCTTCTTGGCAGATCTTCTGAATTTGGCTCCTGACTAAAGCTGACAGATAATGGAAACATTTCCTTGGCGATGTCTCTGGGGCGACTCCTCCGACGTGCCTCTTCAAAAGCTTCAGACCTCCTGACCTTGAATCCTGGTGGTGGCAGCAGTTCATCTTCCATACTTGATGGGGAGATTATCTACTCTAAGAACAATGTCTGTGTCCATCCACCTGAGCTGCTACAAGGCATCGGGGAGCATCATCCAGGTGATAGCATCATCCAGTGTTGCAGACACTGCTCACTCACTCTTTTTCTCTCTCTACATCTTGGGCTCTAAAGAATGAAGAGGTGCCAGTGGGGGACAGGGCAAGGCAGTCTTATGGAAGACTAAGGAAAGCCATCCACAAGCTGATCCATCAGCTCTTCTTCTAGTAGGAAAATTGATGATATTTCTCCTTTCTCTTCTGGTCTAGCGTGGATTTACCTGTTTTAGTAAGTCCTTTTGTACTGCCAGAAGATGGACGGTTATCATTTGAGGACAGTAACTTCTGTTGCTCTTTCAAATATGTGTATTGTTCAGGAAAGCCAAGTATCATCCTGTAACTGTCACTGCTAGAGTGGCCTCAACAACCATTGGTAAAGGGAAAAGAAAGAAAACCTGATTGTGGCTGCATGCACTGGAGTAAATGAAGATAGATACTGCCCTGTGCCTTTATTCTCATCTGTTACTGCGCTCTTTCATGTTTTCATCAAAGAGAGCCGTGGCTACTGGCTTAGCTTCACAAAACTGATTATTCTGCGAACATTGACCCACGCTTCCCTTTTTGTGTGCGTGACTCTTTTTTTCTATTGGCTTCCCATGAAAATTGTAGCCCTTTAGCTACACTAAGGTAAATATTCTTGAGGAAGAAATGTTTAGCTGGCACTTGAAATTGTTTAACTAACAAACAGTAGAAGTTTTTCATGTGGCAGCATATTTCAGCATTTACTCTTGATTAGTAATCCATCCAGGAAGTTGGAGTAATAGCACGTCATTTCTATGTCCACTTAGGCCAGAGGGAATTTAGACTATTCAAAAGCCATGTGCAGACTTGAAATTATTTGTAAATGCTGAATAATGTTGAGCACTCCACACTTCATTTGGCGGAATTCTCTCCTGGTAAATAAAAGGGTTTGTTTTGCCCATGTGTAATGGTGGTGAAGTGGGGGGAGATGGGGATGGGCAAATTTCAGGCTTACGCAGTTTCCTAAGCATAAAGGTGTGTCATAACTGATCGCTCCTTTGCTTTCTCAAAGGCTATTTGTGCTTGTACATGGAGAAAGATGAGCTACTCGGAACCACTCTTATCCTTGCCTGGGTGCCAAACTCCCGCATTCAGAGGCAGGATGAAGAAGCCCTGCGCTATATCACTCCTGAGAGTTCCCCTGTCCGTAAAGCTCCCCGCAAACGTGGCCGCCACACTCAGGGTTTCGGCATTGTCCGGCAGGCTTCCCCCACGGAGCAGAGAGGGGCAGTGATCCTGAAAGGAGAAGACATCTTGACTGTGTCACAGCTTGTGAAAGATGTGGCTTACATCAGCTCCCCCTCTTCGGAAGGGGAAAAGCTCTCCCAGTGCTGCCCTGTGGCAGACGGCACCCGCCGGTCCCCCCAGCCTGCCCGCAGTGACTCAGGAATCCTATCGACAATCAGTTCTCAGGAGGAGCAGAACAGGTCGGAGCTGTCGGTGGAGGGGACGGAGGAAGGTCTGGACTGCAGACCAGAGCCGGGGGAGGACGAGGGCTCCTTGGAGCTGTCTGCTGATGACGTGAGCAGGGACAGTACTTTTGACTCTGATTCTGATGCCTTCTCTTCCCCCTTCTGCCTCTCTCCCATTAGCGAAGCCCTCGGGAAAAGCAGTAGTTCTGTGTTTCTGGATAATGAAAGCAGGTGAGTCCATCCTTTTCTCTAGTTTCTGGGTGCATAGCTGGGGTGCTGGTTGCTGAGCTTGGAGATGCTGAAGTAAACTGAGAAGCATCACAGTGGCATTGAGCTGAATATCCTGTCTTGCTTCAGACACCTGTGTAATTTACAGGAAATTGCCAGCCAGTCCTGCTTCTGCTCACTGAACCCTGGCCCCAAACGTTCAGGGCTGTATATGTACAGTCTTTCAGGTGAACTATCTTGAGCCCTGGAAGCAGCATTACTAAATTAAAAAGGTCCTTTGTTGGTCTAATTGGCTCTGCTGAGGAGATGTGCTAGTTACTTCTTGTGGAGAGCCACATCAAAGTGTCTGTCTGACTTCCTCCGAGCCGTGGGTGCCTCTCTGCAAGGCACCGTGTTGACATGAAGTCTGCATGTATGAGCTTTTGCTGGTGTTCAGAACGTGGTCCCACTGAAGACATACACATTTTAATTCTTACATGTCTAACCTGGATGTTTTAGTCAACAGTGGTATATCTAAATGTCAGCGCTTCTCAATGGCATCTGCAGTAAAGTCTACGTAGGAGAAAGAGGGGACCTTGGCAAAGGCACAGTGAACAGTAGGATACCTCTATCACTTACTGTGTTGATGTGCAATGTTTCTGGCTTTCTGGTCTGTGTTTGGTGCGGTGTATCACTCATTTCCATCTTGGGGAGGATGGGTGTGCTGTGTTCACAAGGCACTATGGGGCTGATTTTAAGGGTATAGCTCAACTTTGAAACTACGCCTGAAATTAGGAAAAACAAGTTCTCCTTGGTGCATGTCAGCAATGTACAGACTCATTAAGACTTGACATTTATAGAGATTTTGCCTCTTTATTTTACGGGCTAATCTCAAGCCCAGAGAATGCCAGTAAGGACAAGGTTTATGAAGGAAGTATTCTAATTGATTCAACTCTCTCTGGATATTTTAAAACACTTCAGTGTGGTGATCTCAGACTTTGTATCAGCTTTGCATTTGATATGTGTCCTAGCAGTATGCTTCTAATTAACTGCAAGCCCACAGGGTTTTCTGGGCTTGAGCTCTTGCAGCAGCTGGGTGGGCAGGGGTTCGAGCAGCGCCTTGGCCCGGCCAGCACGGCTGTCCCATCCTGTCCCATCCCATCCCATCCTGTCCCATCCCACCACAGCTCTCCTCTGGCTGCAGAGGGGCATTGCAAAGCAGCTATGGGGTGCCCGGGATGGGCCTTTGGTTTCCAAATTGTGCTGAACAATGTCAGTTTGACAGTGTCCCTTTTCGCTCTCTAAATATGATGTCTGACAGTCTTTTTTGACGACTGTTAATAGGAACGTAGACGGCTTTGGAAACTGCATAAATGTAATGAAACACACCTTGAAAAAAATTTTACAGAGAGGCATTTGCATGATTAAATATCATTCCTAGTAACAACTTAATTTTGTTGGTTCCTAGGCTTTTTGTTCCGTTCAGATTGTGTTCTAGCACTGGGCTACTGCTTGGGGGTTGAAACTTTAGTTGCACACGCTTTCAGTAAATGTCGTGTTGGTTTATCTTGGCCTTGACTTAAAAACCAGAAAACCCCCAAATCCACTGCAACCAAAACCTCTGTTTGTTTAAGGTGTGTAAATTTTTTTTTCCTTGAAGTAGCACTGACAATCTGTGTGTTTGACCTGTCTCTCTCACTCTGAAAAAAGTGAAGGTTTGGGGTTTTTTTTAGGCATTTTTTTGGTAAATAAGGTGTAATTGAAATGCTTCTGTGAACACTTCTGAGTTCCAACAGTAAGATTCCTAAAGGAAGAACATTTCCTGTCTTTCAGCGTGCATGTGTGGGGAAGCTGTGGTCCAGTTCATCTGCACACCCTGAGTAAGGGGGTCATTATCCCTGCTTTAGTGGTTGGAAGCGGGAGTTGAGGGACACGTTCAGAATAACGTCCTAACTGCTGAAAACCAGGAGATTGAACTCATCCTGGGGAAATCCCAGTCCTTGGCCTGAGCCACAAGGCCATGTGCTGTCTAAGGCACGCAGCAGTCTGAGAGAGCTTTTTGCACCCAACAGCGGGCACCTGGAGAGGAGCTGGTGCAGAATGGTGCCGGCACAGTGCTTGGGGGCACGGCAAGCGGGCAAGGAGCACTGTGGTTTAACTGTTTTGCAACACTGACGCTCTGAGCTGCTAATATGTCAAAGGAAGGAAATACAGTTTATTGCATCTTCACTACCTTGCCTGTGAATTCATGCAGTGGTTCCCCGTTGTTTCGCAGCCTGGCTCGGGCGAGCCCTCTGCCGGCTTTCCTCTCATGCTGCCGGAGTCCTGACAGCTCCAGCAACGCAGCGGCTGGCATTGCAAACACACTGCTCGTGGACCTGGTAGACTTTTCTCTTTTTTTTAATTTTTTTTTTAACTCCTCTGGCACCAGTCTGGAAGCCTCGTACAGTGTATGTGGCACTCATAATTTGCAGCAGATTAATAAAACAGACCTTTCATTGTTTGGGACTTCAGACTTGAAAGGCTTTTGTCCAGTGTGTCCATTTTTTATGCCAATTTGTTCTTCCCTGTAGAGCCCCCTTGCATGGTATCTGCAGGATCTTACAAACTGAGTTGGAGATTTTGCATAGAATACTTTGCAAAAGTCTTGTCAAAAAGCGTTCTCTTATTCCCTGCGTTTATCCCAGCGTTTTGGGGGGTGGGGGATGCTGTTTCAGAAGTCACTACAAGCATGAGAACAGCTTCCTTGTTTCTTAAGTGTTGGTTTTTTTTTTTTTCCTGCTGGCTGTTTCCCATCTGAGCCAGAATTGGAGTGCGAACAAAGTTTGTGCTGCTGGCAGATTGTTTCAACTCTTTTTCCTCCCTACCCCCCGGTCACCACCTCCTCCCTGCAAAGAGGAACGAATGTTTCTGGTTATTTCCCTCTGCATTGGGGAGCTGTTGTAAAGCAAACTCTGCTTTTCCCCGTGATTGTTTCAGAAGCTGAAGCAATGCGTTGCATGGGTGTTTCAGTCCAGCCATCTTTCTTTCTGTGCAATTAGATACTGTCAGAAATGGAAAAATGTGACATTGTGGAAGAATTGGGCCGTACATGTAGACTTGGATCAGATAAGATCAGGGTGGGCAACTTAAACGGCACAGCAAGCTGCTTGCCAAAATAACTGTATGACCAGGAGCCACGAGTCCTGTATGCCTCTTGGAGCATCCTCTGAGAAGGTGGCCTGGCCTCCTGGGCAGAAGGGAGCCAACAAACACATACTGGTGGTGCGGGACAGGGACAGGGACAGGGAGAAAGAAGGGAGGTAGGCTTGGAAGCGTTTGAGTTGCACAACAAGTCAGTCATTTTAAGTCAACAACTCGCCTTGTAGAACATAAGGAAATAGAAACGTATCCATTGTTTTTGGTTTTTTTTTTTCCTCTTTGCTTCTCAGTTTGACAGGCTGCCAGGGATCCCATGCAGCGATCGATGCTTTCCTCCCATTTACACAATTCCTCAGGCTAGGAGCTATGGGAGTGTCCCATCACCAGCGTACACATTCTTGCTTCTCTTTTTAGATGAGCCTGGCACTTCTGCATAGTGCACTCATCTCTCATGGAAAGGTGGCTTTACTCTCTTGGGTTTTGTGTCCTTGTTAACTTTCTGCTCACAGTACGTGGTTCCTACAGGGAGGTAGCCAGTGTGGGAAATGCCTGTATTGATAGTGGCTTTGTCATTGACTGCATTTCTGTAGGAAAGGGGGGATACTGGAAATAAAATCGTTCCGTTCTGTTCCTTTTCTCCCCTGTCACCGTTGTTTGCTGTCTGTCAGGAAACATTTGCCTTGTGGTCTGATGGGCACTGATTCAGGACAACTACTCTACACCTAGCTTTGGCTTGTTGCTGCCCTGCTAAATTACTCAGCTTCCATTTTCCCCATCAGTAAAGTGAAACTAAAAGCCTTTTGTTACATCCCAGCCACCAAATAGCATCTGACACCTGTATAATGTCTTTCAACCAATGCTTCTGAAGTTATTTTAACTGACCGTGGCATCAGATCTATACCAACCGGTTGCAGAAGTACTTAGTGCTCTGTAAGTGGGGTTGGGGTTTTTTTTGTGCCATGCCAGAGTGATCCCTGCTTACCAGGAGCTTTCCCTAGGAATGGGTGGGAGGGCTGCCGAAGGCTTTTCACTTTGGTAATAAACCGCAGTTGCTGTTACCTGATGAGCACCATATAAAAATGCTGAAGAGGACAAATAAATGCTGGCATTGGTTCCTTCACTAACTTCAGGTTGGGATGTTGGTTGATACAGTCAGAATTTGGACCGAGAAGCCTCGGTGGTGGAATTGTGTGAGTGGAGCTTGGGGCAACATCTGGCCAGAGGCTGGAGCTCCGCAAACAGTCCCACAGGCGATGGAATAGATGCCAGCTCGCGCTTCCACAGCACTTGCTTTAAAGGACAAGCAGAAGCGATGTCACCAGTGTGGTCATGAGTATCAGTGCAAGAAGGAAACGTCTTTCATAAGAAGGTGATAATTTTAGCAAGCAGTAATAAAAATAATGAAACATTTTCATAATGGAGCTAAACGATGGTACAGCTCTCATGTTCTTCGGCAGACATGAATTCACATAACAGAGCGATTATGGACGGTCTAGGCAAAACACACAACACAAGGAAAAACTCCTTTGGCGTCACAGTTGATGCAATTTTTACAGATGTGTTGCACATCCTGTTGTTAAGCCTCTTCCCAGAGAGCTAATCAGTAAATTACCTTCTCAGGAGGGAGCGGAGGCGCAGCGCTGCGGAGGGTGGCAGCAGCTGCAGGAGCGGGTGGTAACAGTGCGTACGGTGTTGCATCATGTTGTTTTGGCAGCTCACCTGAAAGGCTTAGTGCTGTTCAGCCCTCTGCAGAATAAACAGGAGGCAAAATTATAGGGGAAATGAGCTTAAATTAGTGTGAACTGCCAGGAGCTCTGGAGTCATCAAGAGGTTGGGAATTCATCCCTGTTGTAACAGAGGTGATTATATTCTTAGAACCAGGGGAATTGGCCACAGACTTCTAAACCTCCTGTAACTTCTTGCAGCATCTTCTGTCATGCTATCTTACTTTTATGATTTCAGCCTTGAGGATGAGCGCATGGGGTGCCTCGCTGCTTCTGCTTCAGGCTCCAATTCCCCAGGACCTTGCCTGAACTAGTGCGATTTATGATCTAAGACGCCAAAGCACCTAATTCCATTTGTACCCAAACCAATGCCCGAGAAAAAAACATCCCCAAATCCTTCTTCCGTCAGAAGGACAGTCCCTTTTCCTTTCTCTCCGAGTCGTTGGGTAGGTGTAAACTTTGTCTAAGGCAGCACTTTCAGGTGGTCTGCATGGAGCCAGGTACCGGGAAGAGGAGCTGGCCTTAGCCATTTGCTGTCAGCAGTGCTGTGTAATCAATTAAAGTTGTTGCCGGCTGCAAAGCTGAGAAGGTCGGACAGATCCAAGAGATTGCGGAGGCATACGGCTCTATCTTGCTTTATATAAATATTTGAACAGCAAGAACATTAATTATAGCAGGTTTGTTTTTTTCCTCCATTGGTTCGCTGCCAGATTTCTGTGGAAGAAAATAGTGACAGCTAACTCGAGATCAGGAATTGCAGCTAGAGGGATCGTGAAGCTATTTATTTGGGATTTCAGGGGAGGAATAGTCAGTGACAAGAGCAGGTGATGCCTAAGGAAGAGATCCCACGGCCATGCAAACGGGAGCGATGGGGGAACAGAGAGGAACCGCTTTGCCCCCCCCAGGTTTCAGGGGCACCAGGCGATGTTCGAGTTTGCTCACGAGGACGGGAATGCTCTAAAGGCCCGCTCCGGGCAGGGGCCATGGCCGTGGGGCCATAGCCATGGCCATGGGTACGGGGCCAGGTGGTGACCGTGGCCGTGGGGCCGGGCGGTGGGTGCAGGGCCGGGCCGTGGCTGTGGGGTCAGGGCGTGGCCGTGGGGCCAGGCCGTGGCTGTGGGGCCGGGCAGTGGCCGTGGCCATGGGTGCGGGGCCGGGCAGTGGCCGTGGCCATGGGTGCGGGGCCGGGCCGTGGGGCCAGGCCGTGGGTGCGGGGCCGGGTGGTGGCCGTGGCTGTGG
>VYZW01017706.1:49965-87847 GCA_013401315.1 Balaeniceps rex
CCCCCCCGGCGCCCCGGCCCTGCCGCCCGCCCGCCCCGCGGCGGAGCAGCCGCTCCCCTCCGGGCTGGCGGAGCTGAGGGCCCGCCGGCTCCTTCCCGCCCCTGCTCTGCCTCAGGAGCGCTGCGCCCGAGGGTGCGGGTCCCGCGCTGCAGCCCCCCGCGCAGCCGGGCTGAGGGGCCGTGGCTCCCTGCCAGCGCTCTTTGCTTGTGTAGCTGCGACGAGACGGAATTATTTACAGAAAATCACAGCGTGGGCTTGTCCCAGAGAAACAGCGGCTTTCTAAGGGAGCGCAGGGCCCCTCTTGCCGAGTTCCCGGGCGGGCGGTGGGCTCGGGTGGGCCTGGCTGCGGGAGCGGGCAGAGCGGGTAGGCAGGGGCAGAGTAAAACACGACAGTGGCTGTTTTCTCCGGGAGGCACCGCAATAAAGTGCCTTTTCCCAGGATATTCTTGCATTTCTTCTGTTACTTATTCATACGATCGTAACGCCCAGAAATCCTAATTGAGAGCGGAGATAAATGGCGCTGGCAGGTATCCACAGCTTTGTGAAGGAAGAATTGCGTTAACTGGATCAAAATAAAAGAGCACGTCCCCTCTAAAAGTACAACAGTATATGCAAATAAATCTGCATAGTGTCTGTCTTCTTGGCTCGGTCCTTGCAATTATAACAGCATTAAGCGTTTACAATAACTCTGAAACATGCTTTTAGGCAGCTCTCCTTTTTCCTCTCCCTTTTCTGCTACTTGAGGAAAGCTCTTCCCTTGGGAAATCCGCATTGTATTGTGGCAACAGCGAAGTTCTCTCTGGGTGGTGTTGGCTCTGCGAACACTGGGTCAGCAGCAGTGCAGAGGCCGGGGAGTTGGTTAACTTTGTCTGTCAGTAAAAAGTCCCCCTGAAATTCCCAAGTCATTGCTTAGAGCCAAGAATATACGAACAAAGGTAATCTTTGGGGCTTTCAAGGGACCAGGGTTTTGAAGGCTTGATTGTAATTAGCATAATTAGTGTAGAATTTTATTTTTGCATGGATAGAACTGAAAGAAAAAAGCAAAATAATCCATTGATTTTAAATATAAAATAAACACTGGTAAGAAAGGTCCCCTTTACCAGTCTGGAATAGGCTGAAAAGCAAACATTCTTTTTCGGGCTTTGCTGACAAATCACTTTTTCCATCTAAGGAATTTTTTTTTTTAAGTGTTGCATTTCGATTGATTTATTAATGAGCTAAAGCCTAGGCATGAGGTGCCCCTTCTCTGCATGGATTGTAAAAATCTGCCATTCGGCTTTTGGAATATTTTCCTTCCTCAAAATGAAGGTAACATTTGCATCACTGAGCAGCATACGCTCGGCTCTAAATGATTTGCTGTGTTTGGCTTCTCGGGAGCTATGTGTATTTTATTCATAAGCATCTAACTGCTAATTCTGCCCCCGCTACCTCACTGCAACAAGAAGTCACAGAGAAAAACCTTGCTTGGGTTTTGCCTGAGTAGCCTACACCTGTCTGGAAGGCTCATCTGTGAAAAACAGATTGCTTGTCTTCTAACTGGAGGTGTATGTGTATCGCATTCCAGAGTTCGGTTGGGTAACAGAGATTAAAACACACGTTAATTCAGTACGGACTTCTGCCTTTTTTTTTTTTCCCTTCCCATTTACATTCAAAATAATTAACTCAAGAATTCTCAGTTTATTTTGGTTTCCTTTTGGTTTAATTTAGAGCAGTTGGGGGGAACCCTTTGGAGGTAAGCAGGGCTGTTTTTCTAATGCCCCCTCTTGCTGGCTAGAATCGCTCGGCTTCCCTTCAGGCCACGAGGACTCGGAGGAATGAATTAGGAGCAACAAAGCCCCCAGTGTGGCGAGGCTTCTCGCTTAGCTGCCGCCCTCCTCGGCGGAGCAGGGTGGGAAGGCAGCACCCAGCGCCGCTGCAGAGGTGGCTCATCCCGGGGCGCCGGCTGCTCCGCCGCACAGGTTGGCTTTTGTCCGAGAAGGTTTGGGATGATGAACCGGCGGCAGAGGCGGACGCCGCACGTCCTACCTGCGCCGGGTGGTTGTGTGTGCTCTGGGAAGGCAGGCAGGGTGCTGTAAAAGCGGATTGCCATAGCCCCGTAAAGCATAACAAATTGGTTTGATCTTTATTTCTCAAGGACAAACCAATTACGCCTATCAGAAGGCAAAGCTGCATAATCGGGTTTCCTTGAGTCCCTCGTTTCATTGTGTTAAAATGTTTTATTTGTCGGGCTTGTGTTCGCAGAGTTGATGTTAATTCAGAGCCCCGTCCCTGATCGTGAACTTGCTGTTACAGTCCAAGGTCAGAGGGTGAATGTAGAAGTTGCTGCCCTCCCCGCAGCCCATGCCGGCGAGGTGGCCGACTTGTAGACGGCTGGGAACCACAAACCTTCTTCTGCTCTTTTCCTGTACGGGGGGAGGGAGGGATTCCAACGCTTTTGAGATGTCAACAGCCTGTTCTTTGAATATCGTTAATAACATTAACAATACGAAGAGTGACTAACGATAATATGCTGACTTTCAGAAGCGCTGTTGAATCTGCTTCCTGGTGCCGAGCATGAAGGGATACAATTATTTTTCATAACCTTTTATTTTCCCTTTATGGCAAGCTAAGCAAAGCAAGTTTGTCAGCGGCAGAGTGCTCCTAATTTGGTCTCCAGTGACCTCTGCAGCCGTGATTGGCAGCCTGGTGTCAGGAAGGAACTTGTGCCTGTGAGATAGAAATGAGCAGAACAAATGCCGTAGGACAGCTTGGGTTCCCTGGAGGACACAGGCTAAAAAAGGTGAAAGAAGTGCAATTACAGGAGGTTTTCAGCACAGAAAGTTAATTAGCTACTAAATAGCATTTAGTGCAGTTCGACGTGGGGAAATTTATGTTTTGAAAGCAAACAGATCAATGGAAAGCCTGTGGAACAAGCTTTTGGAAAGTCCATGTTGACATTCGTGTACTTTGTACTGTAACGTCCCGGGCAGTTGTTCACAGGTTTCCCTAACAAATAGGAAGAATTGTTAGATTTGTTTCCACACGTGTTGCGGACGTATAGATACGCTTCCACGTGAGGATGTTTGACATTTCATTTCAGATATTCTGGTTAGGCTTTCATCCAGACTATCTAACACCTTTTTCCCTATTCGCCGCAGTCAGTGAAAATTGATTCTGCTTGGGCTCTCTGAGGCAAAGGAACTTCAGGTTCCAAATATTTTCAGCCAAAGGGTGAATTTAACACAATTCTTAACCTAGTTACTCGTCTGTGCCGATCGGATGCAAGTAGCTGGTGCAACTGCAGCGTTTCACTGCCAACGTCTGGCTCTGCGTGGCCACGCTCCTCTGGAAGCTGGTGCCATCCCACGATGTCCTTCCAGTCCTTCTCTGCAGCACCACTCGGAATGACCGGAAATACTTTGACAAATTTTTTTTAATCCCAAATTACCGGTCTGTTTTCTTTTGCACGTTCTTTTATATGTCGCTGAAGTCGGCATGTTTCACAACTCGTTATACATGTATATTGTCAAGGACACTTTTTTTAATCAGAACAATAGAGTTGGGTTCCAGCTGCCCGATACTACCTCACTTTTGTACAGTCGCTATGCTAAATTTTCAGGCGTTTCAGGATAGCTTTGAACTTTTATTGACGGATTATTTATTTGAAGCTATCTGTCTTAGACATTTTAGGTAGCTGATGCTGCCATGAGCTATTTCACCTTGCTGGAAAGAAGAGGAACCTAGAAGGTCAGTGCCTGTGGGGAATAGTGGAGAAACAGAGAAACGCTAACCCCTGGGGAGGAAAAAGGGCATGTAATTCCCATTACATGGATGCTCATACATTATGATGATACTTATTGTCCGTAAATGATGCTTCACAAGCCAGCGTGCAGGAGTAGCTCGGGCTGCAAGGAAAGCTGTTATTAGCGAAGGCATGCTTTAGTACAGTGGGGATGGAGAGCCACCTGAGGAGGGTTTGGCTCTTGCAAGAGGCTCTCTGGGAGTCGGGTGGTGCGCGCCGACAGCTTAGGTAACTGCCGCATCAGGGCTATAATCTTCAGCCCCTTTCCCTCTTATAATTACATTTGTCACATCATGTCGTAAAATGAGTTATTAGATCTTTGTTGCTGAAATAGTCTTCCCATGTAATTGGTGCGGGACTCTGCCCTGGCTCTGTAACAGAAATAATAATTGGTTTTATCTCTCTTTATGCTGTAGGTGCGTACAAATGCTTTGACCGAACAGTAAGTCAGGTCCCATTACTGCATTACTGCACGTCGAAAGTCTCGCTTGCCGAGTGTGGCTGACCTCCGCGGATCGGGCATGTGAGAGAGTTCCCATGCGGTGAGAGGAGGACGGTGGCTGCCTTATGCAAGCGCTTGCTTTCTTAGGGGCTACAGAAGCTCGGAGGAATGTAGATATGGTTGATCACTGTCATTGATTGTTGAGTGGAGAAAATACATCACCACCCGGTCTTGCTCACTAGCAAGAATGAGATGTATTTTGAGACAAAAGAGTAATGGGACTTCAGTAAGGGGAAAAGGCTTAAGTGGAATCATTAATATGTCCATGTCCTGCCTCAGGTTTTGCTAATCCTCCATATTTTTTTTCCCCTGTCCCTTTTATTCCCATGGACCATTGCACTTGTCCCTTGTTTTGCTGAGCAGTGCTGTATATTAGCTGGCGCTCTGTTTTTCCTGGATCCCACAACCCAAAGTCTCTCTGGAATGTTCCTCCGGCTATTTGCCTTGCAGTGCTTCAGCTCCCTGCTTTTGCAGGGCACTCTGGTATAAATCCCTCATCTAACAGATATCATAGTCTGACAAACAATAAATTGGAGAATTCTTCCCTTGCATCTGTGTACTTTGTGTGCCTAGTTAAAGGACTCCCCCAAATCCATGAAATTAGCATTGATCATACTACTTGTTGTTACTTAAGTACAGGATGATCTCCATGTTAGAATTATTTTAAAAAGTAGTCCAACAGATTAGAATCATTTCAGGTTTTTTTCAATCAATATATACAGGAAAAAGTAATTTTAAACACAGTGAGGGTTTTTTTCCTTAATTTCCACAGTGACTAAGTATGCACCAACGTATGAGGTGATGCTCTCTCTGCATCTATACTATGTGTGAATGTACGTGTTTATCGACCTCTCTGAAAGGCATGGGGTGCACAGATGTCTCTTTCAGATTTCATCTTCTACATCAATGAAAACATTGGCATTTCCCTGGGCTGCACACTCTGAGGCACTGTGCTTACACTCACTGGCTTTTTGCTGTCCAGAAAGGGTAAATCCACTGACACGTGTTGCTCCAGATTGCTTCCGTGTACGTTGGATATGTGTACAAGCTTGTAACTAGTGGCTAAATGTGAACTGTAAACGTTTGTCTTGAGGAAGCATTTCTAGAAGATATAACATTGCCAGCACCTTTGTGACTGGGCTCTCCAGCCTCTGAGTTTTCGGGTAGCTACTTGTGCATCTGAAGCAGATTTTGGTTACGTAGCAAGTAACTGCAGCTGGCAATAGCATTCTGTGCTGAGGAGCTACACAATTCCCCGGGATGAAAGCGAGCCTGCCCAGCTCTACTGGTAACTATCGTTTTTTGGCAGTCATCTCTCTGCCAGTGGTCGTTTGAGATAATGCTCTTGAAGAACGGGCACGTTGGCCTCTGTGACGAGGGAACCGCAGGGACAACAGTCCTTGCAGCCAATGCGTCTTCCAGCTCTTCGTCATACTGACCAGTTCATCTTTGCAAGAGTTTTAGAAAATTGGTTGCCTCTGTTTAGTCTTTGAGCTGGTTTGAGTCATCTCTTCCAGGAAAATCCTGTGTAACCAGCTGTGGCTGTTATGAAGTGTTGCTCCATAAATACCAGCTGCTTATAGCAAGCAGTCCAGCACAAGTGTCTTGTACCAGGACTCCTATTACTTCGCATTAACACAAGATACTGAATGTTGTAGGAAAGTGTTCTATTTTGCAGCTTCATCATAAAGTAACGCTTGATTTTTCACAAAGGCCGGTACAATTTTCATGGAAAAATTCACAAGGTGCAGGTGATGGTCTATAGCCGCACTTGTGAGACTGGAAGTATCCCAGTGTCTACCCTAGAAAAACTGCTGTCGTTCCTCTTTGAGTGAGTTTGGGTGCGTTGTATGATCCCTGCTCACATGGCGATATTGCCATGTCACTTCTAAGACCTCAACCTCCGAATGGCTTGAATGTAAGTTTTGCTTTGATGCTTTCTTTCAGAAAAAATGGAGCAGCAGAACCTCGTGAACAGAGTAGTGAAGCCGCTCTTTTAGCTGAAAGTAAAACAGACTTCGTCTCATCTACATAATGCTGCAGAACCAGAGAAGGGGGCTCGGGGATTTATTTCCCATGCGTGTGGGCGCTGAGGTTTTGAGTCGTACATTTGAACTGGGGGGCTCACAGGGGCTTGGTTAAAAACTTAACCCACAACTAACTGGGATGTCCGAAGACCTGTCCATTGGAATGCAATGACCTGAACCATGGGTAGATGCTGCAAATAAGGCTCGTCCCTGTGGAAGAGCCACTGTAGCCAGGCTTGGAAAGCATACTGATGTGGTGTGCTGCAGATGCATGCTGAGTGTGTGATTTTCAGCGTTCAGTGCCTACATTGTTAGATAAGCGGATTAGAAAACATTGCATAAAGTGGCATTGCAGGGGGCTGTCTTTATACCTGCTACTTGCCTTGTTTTGCAAACCCTGATTTCACAGCGGAACCCATTCAGAGCTTGCGCTGAGATTGTTCACATGTATTGGCCTTTTTAAGAATCAAGGGGTCACAGTTTCAGATTCACTTAATTCTCAAAGTAGTGATATTTTTCTTTTGGGATCAGGGCTGGTGGCAGGCATGTGGGTTTTTTTAATCTAAACTCAGTTTACTCTTAAATATCTGGGGCGCAGTGAGCTCCTAGCGTATTGGAAAACGGTTGGGTTCATTTTCTCTACTTCACGGTGGGTTAAAGAGCTCAGGTGTAACATCCCGCTCCTTAACTCTCTGAAGTGTCAAGTTTGCAAGCAGAAGACATTTGTCTGAGGTTTATACACGTGAATCCAGGCTTGTCAGGTCCAGTTGCAAAGGCGTAATGAGAAACTCGAGTTCAGGGGACATAGCTTTGGATCTTACTGGTCAGTGAGGGAATTTGCCGGATGGGATCCCTAGTCAGTGCTGCCGTCGGAACGCGCTCGCTCCTCCCGGCCCCGGCCCGGTGCGGAGCAGCTGAGCTGCACGCTGAGGAGGTCGCTTGAGCTGTGGGGCAGGAAGTCTCTTCCTTTGGAAGTTATTCACTGAGTGCTGATGGAGCTGCCGAAGCAGCCTGTCGAGCGCCTGTGCTTCTGCAGCCATGTTTTGTCAATGCCCCAACATTTTACAACCTGAGGGGTCATCAATCCCAGAGGCATAATGGTTTGAAGAGGTCCTGCAGCGTAGGGCTCCGTGGTGTGGGCTGCAGGGCAGGCAAGTGCCTGCTGGACTGGCGGGATCCCCAGACTGGTCTGTGCTGCGGTGACGGAGCAGGGGATGGGCCGCTCCTCGGAGCACTCTGGGCTGTTCCCACTCCGGGCTTCTTAATTTTGCCTTCTCAAAAGTCAGTGTTTTGAGGAATGGTTTTCGCTCTCCCCGGTTCTGTGTGGAATTCAGGAACAGACCAAAAATAGGATCGGGTTTTGGGATGGTAGGGAATTAATTTAAATAAAAATAATTTAATCTCTTATGTGGGCCGTCGGTTATTGACTCCTTAGACCTGCACTGAATTTCAGTTTCAGAGCTCTGCCAAAGGATTTTTAACTTGGAGCATTTCAACTTGGTTATTGCACGTAACTGCAGTTGTCTTTGCCTGACGTCTTGTGGGGCTTTCTTCCTCCATGCTCTTGTCTGCAGGGACACGTGTGACAATCGCATGACCTGCTCCACCAGCTCTGCCTCCAGCCTCGACACCAGTGCCCAGTTCCAGGAGAATAATGGGCAAACGCAGAGCACCAGATGGGACGAACAGCAGAAAGTGTTTGCCCTAGAGCAAGTCTGTGGTGTCTTCAGAGTGGACCTGGGACAAATGAGATCCCTTCGCCTCTTCTTTAGGTAACGTATTGTTGTGTGTGATATCTGTGTGTGCTCTGGATCAGTGCGCACTGGGCTCTGGAGGCAGATGGCTTCTGCAGTCCTCCTTGGAAGTCTTTCCCTAATGGTTGTCTCCAGGAAAGCAAGTGTCAGCCTTCCCCAGGAGAGCCTCTGAATTACAGTTATGGGGCCTAAAGGATTTTTTTCCCTAGTGAGATAAAGGTTGCTCTTAGCTATCTTGCCAAAAATGTTTAAAATAACCTGGAGGTGTGGAAAACATCTCTTTATCTATGGTACCTTCTCCCTTGCCTGCCCCTCACCGGGGCTCCCCTAGGGTCTTGCTGCTCTTAGCCTCTTCAGTTATCTTTCAAATTATTACAAAAGTTATTAAAAACATTTTTACTCTCTCTTTTTGCTCTCACTCCCTACTTCTTTAGACAATGCTGTGTGCGACCAAGTCAGCTCATCACTAGGAGCTGACTTCGTGTGACTGCCTTAATGTTGCTGGGGCAGACTTCTTGGGTTTTTGTTCTCCAGGGAAGACAAAATTTAATTCCTTCACGTGGTGGAAGGGTAAAAGAGTGCAGTTACCAGGCATGAGTGGAGCTTCTTGGGGAAAATGGTCACTATGGCCATGTCGTAGAATCATAGAATATCTCAAGTTGGAAGGGACCCATAAGGATCATCGAGTCCCAGAGCTGTAAAATTACTGCTGCGCCCTGTTTTAAGGGACAACTTGATGCTACGCTTCTTTGTAATGTGCTTTCCGCTGTCTCTCATCTGGTGTCCCCCTTCCTGCTGGGCCCCTCGTTATCCTGGGCAATAAATGCCGGTTGTTCTTCCCCATTGTTTTGCCCCGCAGCGATGAGGCATGCACCTGTGGACAACTGGTGGTTGCGAGCAGGGAGAGCCAGTACAAGATCTTCCATTTTCACCATGGTGGCCTGGATAAACTGTCCGAGGTGTTTCAGCAATGGAAGTACTGCACAGAGACCCATCTCAAGGAGCAGGTACCTGAGCAAGGCTCATGGGGCAAGGAGGGTTTTTCCAGCAGATGTTTCACACTTAGGTTTTTAGCCAGGGGAGTGTGTTGGAGAAATGAAGCTATGAGTTCATGTCACCAAGTCAGGCAGAAAGCTACAATGCGTTGGATGTTGTTTAGGATGCAGCTGCGAGTCGGACGCGAGGTCTCTGTTGTACCTGCTTATCCCCATCCATTGCTGTTCTGCCTGTGGAATATGCGGGAAGATAATCCAGAAGACTTGCTTAGGTGGTTGTTTTGCTAGACCCGACAGGTCAACACTATGCTTTAGGCATGTAAGGTGGCTGGGAAATCTGCAGTGGTAGGTCTGAAATTCTGTCAGAGTCTTTCATCCATTTTGTGAAGCGTAGCAACACTGCATTGGAAAATGTTTTGACAAGGCATCTCGCCATATTTTGTTCAATCTACATACAAATGTGATAAGAGCTCTTTAATTATCTGTTTAAGATACTGTATGTGCTTATTAGAAACAGTGATTTTTAAATTTCCATCCTTCCCACAGAGCCCCCTGCTGCTTTTCTTATTATGGTCGCATGGGCTCACTTTTTGCATTGAACAACCTTTGATTTTTAAATTAAATGTCAGCTGCAGTCTTGCACTGGGATCATGAGTGCCCTTAGAGAGCCTGGCAGTGCAGTTCCCTGCTTGCCTAACAGCAATCCCTTTGTATATGGCCAATCATATGTAATTTATTGCAGGCATTCCTGGCAGGGTGAAGTTTTGCTGTAAGCAGCATTAATTCAGTTTCAGGTCAGGGATAAGATTGGGGGAGGAATGGAAACAATTTTTTTTTAAGACGAAGCTGTTTTGTGGTACTCAGATTTTTAATTATTCTAATCACTCTTGCTATTGTAAAGGTTGGAATTTAAAAAAAAAAGCCTCCCCAAGTGCAGCGCCTCAGTGCTTAATCCTATGTGAACCATGCAAAAAGGTTTTCCTGCTCTGAAAATTGCTGGTTTTCATACTCTGCTGCTATCTCTGGCTCCTACCTCCAGTTTTTTTGTTTTGTTTTCCCCCGTTCAGCAGCTTACTGATGAGAAAACATGTATGCAGTTCTCTATCCGCCGTCCCAAGCTGCCCTCCTCGGAAACCCACCCGGAGGAGGACACGTACAAGCGTCTTGATGTGTCTGCCTGGCTCCATCACCTGAATGAATCCGGACAGGTGGAAGAGGAGTACAAGCTGCAGAAGGTGAGAGGGCTGGCTGCTGCGCTTTTGATCCTTTCTCTCCTGCCACAGAGTGCGAGTCCCCAGGTGGAAGCTGCAAGAGTTTGCTTTCATGCTGGGAGCAAGAACTGGGCATTTGAGAGTATGAAGACCAGCGTGTAGGGCTTGGCTGGAGGTCTTGCTGGGACTGCAGATGAGTCTGCTGCAGACAGGATGGTAGAGCATCTCTCTGACCGAGGAGGGCGAGCTGTCCGGCTTCTGCTGCCAGTTGGAATTAGTAAACCAAAGTGTCCAGTGCTAAGACATGTTTGCAAAATGCAATGTGAACAAATCAAAGAGAGAAAAATTGAGATTACTGTATGAAATAATGCAGGGCTTGTGGGGGACCACTGGGTCCAGGTCCTGAGAGAGAAGTTTGCAGTGAAATGCAGTGTCTCCAGGATTGGGGATTAAGCCGTGACATGAGAACGACACGTTAATCATAGAGCCTCTCCAGGGGGGGTTATTGACATTGAAATGAGCCCGATTTGTGTCTTGTCTGGGAATAGAAGGCCAGCACTTTCCCTCTAAACATGTGCAAATTGCTGGAGCTTGAATCAAGGCTTCACTTGTCAGGAAAGAACTGCAAAGCCACCAAAGCATAGTAGCGGGCAGTTTCTTGTTGCTGTTTTTGGGAATGTTAAAACTGTACCAGTCATAACTTTTGCTCCTTCTTCCAGGCCATTTTCTTTGGTGGGATTGATATTTCCATCCGTGGGGAGGTGTGGCCCTTTCTGCTGCACTACTACAGCTACGAGTCCACCTCTGAAGAGAGGGAGGCACTGAGGCTGCAGAAGAGGAAAGAGTACTTTGAGATCCAGGAGAAAAGGTAACAGACCAGCTTCATCCTCTGCTGCTCGTATCTCCTCAGACCTGACGTCGCAGTAATACTGCTGGTGACATATGGAGTCTCTGCCTCCTTCGCTTCTGGAGAAGCTGATTGGAGTAGAGAAGTGAGAGGGATGGTAAAGGAGGTGTACCAGGCACAGCTGACCTCCTGAGGGTCTGGAGCTAATACCCTATAGCTCAAATATTGGGGTCTTACTTGGGGTCTTGAAACAGCCTCGCCAGTACGACGTAGGGAAGCTTATCTCACAGGCAAGGCTACAAGCTTAGCATGCTTGGTTTAGAACACTGAAGGTGAAAATGGGATCTTATATTTCTTTATAAATATATCTGGTTGTAAAAATAGGGAAGAAGAAGGGATATCTAATTCAAGGAAGTTATTACTGCGAGAACTGTATGTTGTAAACTAGACATGGGTACATTTAAGCCGGAGAGGGACAGAAGTAGTATTAATTAGGAGACAATCAAAACAGAGTGGTGGGTTCTGGTGTGCCACCCGCAAGGAGCAGTGGAGAGCAGAATCCAACTGCTTTGGAAGTGGAGTTTATCACAGAAAACACATCATATCATCCATTTAAAATCCAGGAGGCTCCTTCTAGTAATCCATTTGGACAGAAAGTCTGCTCTTCTGAACAGACCTGCTTGTCTGTTTTTCTGGTGATGAGACAACTCTGTACAGGAACAGTTTTTCTCTGAAAACTAAAGCTGAAATGAGGCTTTTTGTTCCTTGTGGCAATCATATTCCTCTCTTGGCAACGCACTCCTGTTGCTGCTCAATTTTCAGGCTTTCGATGACTCCAGATGAACAGAAGGATTTTTGGCGTAAAGTACAGTTCACGGTAGATAAAGACGTCGTGAGGACTGACCGCAGCAACCAGTTCTTTCGAGGGGAGGACAACCCAAATGTGGAAACTATGAGGTGAAGTGTCTGATTCTAGTGTCCCAAACAACGTGTCCTACTGAATGTACAGAAAACTTGGTCAGCCCCCCTGGCCCAGGCTGCCTAGGTCGCTGCCTTGGGAATGCTGAAGAGCACCGTGCATACGGTGACTGGTACCAAGTGATGCAAAACCAAGGGACTTCTTCTCCAGTGCTTTCACTGCTGCTTTAGCTATTTACTTCTTGATATAATAACCCTGCTCCCATCACCTAGCTTCCCTGCATACACAGGCACAGAAGAGCTGTGAGCCATCTGTGGCTGTAGGAGGGTCATGGGAGCTGCAGCAGGGTTGTGGGCAGTTGCTTGGGTCTGTGGTTCTCCTGATGGGGTGGAGGACGAGCACACCAGAGTCTGCTTCATGGGTGTGCGACTTGTAACTGCCTGCCTGCAAAACGGTTGGATTTCATCTAACAATATGGCTTGGCACCTCATGGACATGTAGGCATCATCTCTCCTTTCCCGTGGGCCCTTCATTTCTGTCCTCTTAGTCTTTTTAAATTCTCATTTTCTTTTTATATTTTGGTGTCTGTGTATGCAAAACCTTCTCCTGGAGTTTATTTCTCCTGGACTGATGTTTGCAACAGGGTTTATCTGTATGTGTTAAAGCACCTTACGGTAGGGTCGTGAGTCTTTGTACCTGAGATGAACTGTGTTGCTTGTTCCTACTGCACTGCTCCCAGTGGGCTGGCCTGCACCTGGAAAACAGGAGCCTAAGGAGTTCTGTTCAAATCCATTGTCTTAGGCTGCTGCGTGCTGTTCAGAGTTCTTCTTGTCCATCCAGGAGCCTCTCTGGATTGATGCAAAATGTTGTAATCCCAAAAAATGAGAGTTCCAGTTAGGTGCTTCTGGATATAGCTCTTTTAGGGAAAGTGATTCTGTGGGATGCAATGTGCTGTACAGGTGCTCAAAAGTTCACAAGCCTCCGGGTGCAATTGCAAGTTAATCTTTTAGAAGGCAGGAACGGTCTGTTGTTCTTCTGCACCTTGCCTGTGTGGTGGGAGTTGGGTAGAAGGGAAAGGGCACTGCGCTCAGCTGTGATGTGCCCTCTCCGTGTCTCACCTCTCCATTTGCATCTCTTCTCCAGGAGGATCTTGCTGAACTATGCAGTATTTAACCCAACAATTGGATACTCCCAGGGGATGTCGGACCTGGTTGCCCCACTCCTGGCAGAGGTCCTAGATGAGTCGGATACTTTCTGGTGCTTTGTAGGATTGATGCAGAACACGATCTTCATCAGCTCACCCCGGGATGAGGATATGGAGAAACAGCTGGTGAGGCTGAATGCTGAGCTCCCTTTAGCCCTGTCTTTAGCTTCTCCTCTCCCCAGTCAGATCAGAAGAGTGCCATAAAGCAGTTACCTGGGCTTTTGCGTTCCAGCATGCCAAATCACACTCCAAAGCCACAAAATACCTGATGGATAAAATTGATCCTGGGTGATTTGGGCTCTCCGGAGGCAGTTATAGCCAATAATTGTCAGAGTAAAGTTACCTTGGCTATGCTAAAGGATGCTGATTCAAGGAATCTTTTATGATCAAATGTATTTAAGATGCTGCTTGCTTTGTCTTTGCTCTTCTCTCAGGCAGTGAAGACTCACTGGTTCGGTTTTGTCCTGATTCTGGGGCATTTGGTGTGAATGAGGCAGAGGAGTTGATTGAGCTGCAGCCCTCTTCTTTCTGTTTTTTTTTTTTTAAGTTCTTAATATTTTTAATAGATTTTTTTTTAATTATCTCCAAATGAAAAGCCTCATATATCTGACAGAGTTTCATAAAATAAGGTGAACTTGTTTCAAAATGGGAACTCTTCAGGTTTTAACATGAATGTCAGTTGTTTTCTGGTTAAGATCCTGAAAAATCCATTGTAAACCTGAACAATCTTGTCCAGGTCATGACGGCACCAATTTAAAGTGGTAAACTTGTGGTGGAAACCCCATGGGAGGCTGCTGGTGAGGTGCAGTTAGTTAATGTACAGATTTATGCACTGTAATATGCCTGTATAGTCAGGCTTCCCAAAATCACTTCCGTATTGCTTGGCCTCTCCTGAAAGGAAATATTGCCAGAGATAGCTATGTCCTTTCTCTAGTTTTTAAGGCTCCAGCCACTTTCCCCAGCCTGAATCTGTACCCTTCTTTCTTTTCACAATGTCACTGTCATGGGATTTTCTTTTCACCCTCCGTCCTTCCTTGTGAAATAGCTGCCGTGGCCTATGAGTTCTGGCCTTTAACGACAGATCCAGCGTGCTCCTGGCTGTGCTGTAATAAACAGGCCGTAAAGCTGGCGCGTTTTGCAAGAGAAGAGAACCGCGGCCAGCTCTGCGGGAGCCCAGGTCTGGCACGCGGTTGGGGGGTCCCCAGGATGGCGGGTGGGGGTGGCACGAGTCCTCGTGCACGAGGCAGTGGCTGAGCTCAGGGCATCTTTTGCAGATGTACCTGCGAGAGCTGCTACGGCTCATGCACCCACGCTTCTACCAGCACCTTTCTTCCTTGGGAGAGGATGGCCTGCAGATGCTTTTCTGTCACCGTTGGATCCTCCTCTGTTTTAAACGTGAATTTCCAGATGCTGAGGCTTTGCGCATGTGGGAAGCGTGCTGGGCTCACTATCAGGTTAGAGAGCTGGAGACGGGCACAGTGTGCACTGGGCAGCAGTGTGTCCTTTGCTGAATCCTCACTGTCTCAGCAACTACTGCAGAATTTTCTTAAAGGCTCTTAGTAGCAAAGTATCCAAAATAAGCAGGTGTTACAGAGGGTCTATAACTATCAAAGAGGTTTATCTATGTAGCGAGGAGGATGGACACCTGCCTCTCCTACTTGAGGATGTCCAGGCTTCAAAAGGAGGTTTTTCAGAAAGTGCTGAACATCCACTTCTGAAGTTCAGACTTCTCTTACACAGCTGGAAAATGTCTTCCCCAAAATCACTAGTCTGCTTTGAAAGCTGTGGTCCAAACCTTGCTGCCGTGCTGTAAAGGCAAGAGACTTTGACTCAGCTGTGATTCAGAATTCGCCAATAACTCGCTTTCTGAATACCACTAGGCAAAACTGGAAGGAGCACAAAATCTCTGCTAAGGACATGCTTGTGGAGGGTGGGGAGGTTAAGTCAGACCTCTGCCTCCACCTGCTGTACTCCAGCTCCTGTTTTCTCATTGCAGACGGACTATTTCCACCTCTTTATCTGTGTGGCCATCGTGGTGATTTATGGGGATGATGTCATTGAACAACAGCTGGCCACTGACCAGATGCTGCTGCATTTCGGCAACCTGGCTATGCACATGAACGGAGAACTTGTACTCAGGAAGGTAAATGCCCGTGTGCTGATGTGGGCTGAGTCTCAGGTCCAAGAGATGAGTCAGAGCGTTGAGAAAATCAGGCACTGATGCTACATCTTCCGCATCTCCTGTATCCCCCTGCTTGTCTGCAGCCTGGGAGGGTAGGATGCTGCTGTTTGCCTGGAAACAAGTTTTGCAGAAGTAAGAGGTAGTTGTAGAGTGCTTAGGAGGTAACGGCATGGTTGGGATAACCCTTGCGCATACTGAGGGGAAATGGCAGGCAGAGCTGTTCATCTTCGTGCCACGGTCCCCAGCCCATCTCGGGCTGGGAGTGACTGCAGGCCGTGGGATGTGCTGCAGCGTGCGGCAGCTCCTGCAACCTGGCAGTGTCCCCGGTGCCTCGGTTAACCTTCAGGTTTGTGTTCGGGAGGGATGCTCCTTTGCTGAAGCTTTGACTCTTCTAAGGTAGCTAAACAGGAGGATGGGACAGGAGGCCATAGGCTACCTCTGCGCCCCATGTTTGTCCTCTGGAGAGGAGTGAATGACTTTGTCTCTCTCTCCCCTCTAGGCGAGGAGTCTGCTCTATCAGTTCCACCTGTTACCCCGCATCCCCTGCAGCCTGCATGACCTGTGCAAGCTGTGTGGGACAGGAATGTGGGACAGTGGCTTCATCCCCGCTGTGGAGTGCTCTGGCCATCACCCGGAGTCCGAGAGCTGCCCGTATGGGGGACTGGCGGAAGTGTCTTCTCCTAAACCAGGAAGCGAAGGCAAGAGAGGCTTGAAAACACGGGACGTCTTTGCTTTCCGAAAATAGCTGTAGAGGAACAGGGTGTGACAGCGGAAGAGGGAAGGGCAGGAAGGATGTGCATAGGGAAAAATGTTGAAGACAAAAATGGAGGGATAGCTTGTCAAGACTCCTGAGAAGGCTGAAAGGTGGAGAATGGACGAGGAATGAAATCACTCTACAGGGAAAGCAAATTCCAGTGCACTGGTGGGGAACCTGAACAAAATGCATCAAACCAGGAACAGCGTTTGCATGTGTTTGGGTTTGATTTTGTTAGAAACGTGAAGCTTTTCTAGGTCTTTACAAGGACTTTTTATTCTGCCTCTGGGATTGGACTGGCTGGCAACCAGAACTTTGTTACTTGCTGATGAGAAATGAGAACACTAAAGAGAGCCAAGTACAACCAGCAGCGTTTGTGGGTCAGGTGGAAGGAGCAGAGCTGTGGCGAGACCTCTCTCTGCGATGGCCCTTCATCCAGAGCATACCACGCGCACGCACTCTCTGCGTCAACCAAAACATGCAGCTTAGTGGCTTCTCTCTAAAGCCATAAAGACCATTTTAATTATAATCTGCCAAAAATAAAACTGCAGACTATTGCAATTGCAGGGAAGGTGTCTGCTTTGTTGGCGAGGAAGAACTGGTCACCTGAAGGTCTTGTCTCTTGCCTTTTCTTTTTTTGTGTGGTATACTGGCTGGCATGATTTTTTTCCCATTGGTACAGAAAGTGTACAGCCACAGGTCTTAAAGCACTGCTTTTCTCTAGTCAGGGTATTTCATAGACACCTTTCAAAGTTTACTTCCTCATGACATGACAGCAAAGCTGTTTCTTTATGCTGACAATTACGGACTTTAGACGCTTGTTTATGGAAGTCTGTTGTTTCCAGTATGTTTCCCAATGTGTTTCCTTTGGCTCTTCTCAATTACTGAATATTTACTGCCCTTACCTGCCTTTGCCGTAGGCTGTAGCACATACACTCCAAGTGGGCTGTAGGCTCTTCAGCTGGTGCCAGTAGTGCACCCTCTTCCCCAACCCAAAGTGAAAATGAAACTTGGTTTGTTGCAGTCATTTTTGCTGAGCTCCATCTCTGATAAAGGTTTCCCTTGAAGTGTTTTTGAAAGGACAGCATGTTTCTCCTCTTGTCTTCTATAAAAGTTGCCAACTAGAAGTGGAGCTGGGGCCTTGAGCAATGCCGTGTTGCCAAATGTCCTTACCAAATTCAGTGACATCCAAAGGTGTGTCCTGAGCCAGTGTTTGTGCCAAACAGAGCCGGGGAAATGGTTTCCTTGTAAGAATGGAAAAAGGAGATGAAGTGACAGTGGGCTGCGCCGGCTTTGCTGCGTCCCTCTGCATGGCGTACGAAGTCTTGCAGCCTTTCCTTGTTGTTTTGCTCCCTCTCACTTCAACCACACTGCTTCTCTTATACAGCTGTGTCCTGGTCTGGCGGGGTGCGAAGTCCATGCTCACTTTTCAGCTTTGCCTATCAGGCATGTTTGTCCTGTTAGCAGCACATGTGTAAAACCCCGTATCCTTGTGCATAGCGCTGCAGCGGGTTCCTGCATCCGACAAGCAGATTTCTCTCAAAATCTTGTTGCAAGGTCTTACCCACAGCCTGTTGTGGAGCCCACGTGCTGCGTACCTGCTGGGAAGGGAGGCTGGCAACTGGGATGCTTTGTGTGAAACCAACACATACCAAGTCCGCGCCACGTTCGTAAGGGGAAGAAGACTTGACGCTATGCAGGCACCGTGCCAAAGAGTGGCTGTTCTGTGGCAGAACGACAGTTTGGCTCCTGATTTGTGTGCCTTTAATTCAGAGGATGAAAACCTTTCCCTTGATGAGAGCAACAGTGAAACCTACTGCAGTATCACACACCTCCAAAATAGCCCTGCTTCGAGAAGTACCGAGGCTGCGAGGCTGCAGGTGTGTGCTGGGGTTGTAGGAGGCGACACCTCGCATAAGGGCTAGTGGCTGCTTTGCTGCGAAGCAGGGAGTTCTTTGAGATTTATGATGTTTCAATGAACAATAAAAGTTTGTGTGAGGCATTTGTGTGGTGCGTTGCTGTACAGGCTGGGTGCTGTACTATAAGTCGGAGGAGAGCTTTTGGCTAGACACCATCCCCGCAGCTTGAGCCGGTCCTTCTGCAGCCGTACAAAGAGACGTGTTGGGTGCTGGGTCTGTGTTGCTCTCCCCGGGCTCTGCTGATTTCAGCCTGGGGCTGTGTGGCAGCACTCGATGTATTCATCTAGATGCAAGCTCTAAGTGGCGGTGGCTGAATTGGGGTCAGAAAAACCACGTCAGAAAACGCCAGAAGCATCTTCCTGCAGAGCGGCTTGGTGGCACGTGGGCAGGCGCCAGCCGCCCATGGGCACAGCAGGAGCCGTGCACCGCCTGCTGCCACCCGCGTCCTCGCACGGGATGGGCATCACCGCGATGCCTTCGCGCCACCGTGTCAGCACCAAAGCAGCCGGGTGCCTCCCCGGGAGCGCTGCGCCAGGAGCGGCCGGCACGTGGGCAGCTCTGCCGGGCTCTGCCTGCTGGGCATGGGGCGGGCAGACCCCACCTTGGCTCACCAGCTGCTTGCAGCGGGCTGGGAGGCACCAGCAAACACCAACCAGAAGATCCGGAGCTGGTTTTGCTGCAGCAGTCATTCCCAGCCAGTAAAAGACAATAGGAAGAGATGAAGTAGATAATTTTTAGCATTATTTTTCCACTATTAAAATGTCATTCAGCAATGTGGAAATCACTCAGGATTTGTTTCGTTAAAGACTCTGCTCTGCGGTTTTCCAGCACGTGGAAAAAGCTGGTTTTTTTCTTTGAAGCCGTGCTCAGCTGCATGGGAGCGCATCGCCAGGACCAGCGTGCCTGCCGCCCCTCAGCCGGCTCTCCTGTGCCTGCTGTCCCCTGCGGGTCCCACTGCATGCAGGAGATTTCAGGTGTCTTTCTACAACAGCGGCCCTTGTGCTCGCCGTCGGGAGCTCCCCGAGCTCCTGTCTTACACTGAACTCCACTTTGCGATAGTCAGAGAAATAAAAGACGGAGCTGATAACCCGGCTGCTCCCTATTTGCCAGCAGTGGACATATCCCGGGTGACTTGATTCCAGTCTCAGCCTGTTCAGTAGCTCCCAATGACATTATTAAATTCGCACTGGATATCCACAAACTCCTGAGCTTGTTTTGGGTGGAAGGTGCAGGGACAGGAGGGTGTGCGGAGCCAACCTGGAGCCTTCTGGCAGCGGCTGGGGTAGGGTCAGGAGCAACCTTGGGATTCCTCTCTAGGGAAAGGCAACGAGTCAAGCGTTGGACAGGGTAGTGGGTTTCCGAGGCCCTTCTGACCTGTCCCCAGCATCCCCTTTTCCTCTGTGACACTTTTTGCCATCTGAAAAAAAAACAAGCAACAAAAAAGAAGCAAGGCTCCTGGCCCCTGCAAAGTAGTAAAGTGGATCCTAGAAACAATGACCCTCATGTGGCTTCTCTCCTGAATCGCTGCCCTGTTCATTGAATTAGCTGCAGCTGAGCAGCCAAAAATAGACCCTTGCAAAGGTAAATAGTCAGCATAAGCCTCTTTAGACTCAGCCGTGAGCTGACACATCCTTCTGCCTCCTGGTGCCGGGGGGAAGGGGAGCAGGGCGAGCAGGGAAAAAAGAAAACTGAGTCCTCGCTCCCGGCAGCGGTAACACTATGCTTCATAATCCCAGCGGGGGACCCGATCGCCTGCATCTGGAAAGCCAAGGAGACCGGTGTGAGCCCCGCAGCCCGACACCTCCCGGGATGGAGACTGGGCCATGCCAGCCTGCGTCCCGTCCCGCCACGCCTGGGCTGCTGTTGGGCACAGGGGAGCACTGCCCCGCGCCGTCCCGGGGCCGGGAGGAGGCAGGCAGCCGCCCTGCGCGTGGGCACGTGGGAGGGATCGATGAAACGGCTTCATTTGTCCCCAGCACTGAGCATGCAGGTGGCCGAGGCCCCTGGAGCGGCGCTGAGCGCGGAGCAGCGATGTTCGGCCAAACTGCGGCTGGAGTCTCCTGCGCTGGGGGGAAATTTGCATTTGTGAACTGGAGCAAAGAGGCAGCTGGGTTAGCTTGGTCTCGCTTTCCGGGTACGGGGTGTGTTTGGACATGGCTGCTGGGCTGTTGTGTTCAAGGGACGCTGTCTGTCAAATGAAAAATTACAGTTCACAAGAACAAAGAGACTCACCTGAGTTATTACAGGCACCAAAGAATTTAAAACCCAACTTAGCTTGTCCCCCGTGGGCTGGCTGATTAATCCCCATGTCTCTCCGCTTGGGTCATAAAAATAGACCAGTCTGGCCAGCTGTAGTTCATGGTCCCATCCCGCTCCAGGGCGCTGGCCCAGCCCTGCCCTGCTTGTGCTCAGCATTTTGGGGAAAGCTCCGCACGTCATCTACTTCTCTCATTTAAACATTTAGAAACAAAAAGCGTGATGAGGTTTCACACCACCTGAGAAGAAAAGCCGAGGCTGGGGGGAGCCCCCGGCAGAGGCCAGCGGGAGCCATGCCGGCAGCACCGGCTTGGACTTGCTGCGGGGCTGCCGGTGACTCTGCCACGAGGAGCTCCCTTGTGAGCGGCCGGGCCGGTGCTGCCCACCCCAGGGCCACCGGCGCACCGGTGGGAAAGCCCTCCTCCGGCAGCGCGTGGCTCAGCCCTGTGCCTGGCCCTTTCCCAAACCGGGTCGCACCCCAAAAGCTGGCAGGTCCCCCCCTTCCCCCTCTCCCCGTAGGCTGCTCCAGAACCAGGTTGCTCTAACTGCAAGGCTGGAAATTTAGAGGAAGCTCCTTAAATATTTTTGTGGCCAATTTTATTGCAGTCTGCGCTTCAGCCAAGAGCTTCAACATCATCCAAGTACCCAAAAATCGCTGCTCTTTGAATGGCGTTCATTTCTTCTTCTCGTTATGAAAGGCAACTCTCTCTTAGTTCGAGCTTAAAAAGGGCTTTGAAAAATAGTTCTGCTGTGAAGGTGCGGGCTCCCCCGCTTCAAAACCTCGCCAGGTCACAGAGCTGAGGTCTGGCCCCTGGCCTCCCTTCAGGCCGAGCCTGCTGCCGAGCTGGGCTTTCTACCGCGCCCCGCATCCCTCACGGCGGGTGCGTGAGCTCCTGCTTCACTTTTCTCCTCCCCAGACTGAAATTTTCTAAGAAAAAAGCAGGATCTTCTCAGAGCTTGTCTTCTGCCCACGCCTCGCAGCCGGTGGCTACCACTGCTGCTCCCGGCCGCCATGCCCCGCTGTTGCATTGGGGGTCTCTGCCTGCGGCTCCCCCTCCCCGGCTGATCCAACCTGGGGCAGAAGGAAGCTGAGCAGAGTGCAAGGATGATGCCCTGAGGTGTTCGGCCAGGGAATCGGGCTCTTCCTCACGTTTCATAGGGTTTCTGCCTTCAAAAAGCAATTTTTAGGCAATTTTGATGCTATAGTCTGGAATTTGCAGCGGTCAAGTGATATGTGTGGTACCTTAACCGTTGAAATCTACTGTCTGAGTGTGCAGCAGGAGCTCTGTGACCGCTCATGTCCACAGGGCCAGCCTCAAACGGGTAAAAAAAAGGCCAAAATTTTCAGTTTAAAAATATTTGATCTGCTGAACCTGTCTACAGCCTTTTGCCTTGATGTGCCCATAGGACTCCTTTCTAGCAGCACGAGGTCTACAGGACAGCAACTGCCCTCCCCGGACGGCCACGCCAGTTCATCGCAGGGCGAGGGGATGCTGCAGCGGCTGCGGTGGGTGCCAGGGCAGAGCCGGGGCTCACGGCGGGGCAGAGCACCCCGGGGTGCCATGTTGCTCGGCCCTGAGCTCCTCCACCATCCGCCGGCAAGCTAGACACCATTTTCTGTTTAAGAACTCTCTGAAGATCCTGTGGTTTGAGAGGCTTCTCCAGCCCGGTTTTGTAAGAGCCCATTCACCTGCTGGGCGGAGAGCGGTGTGTGTTTGGATGCTGCTGGTTTTAATAAGAAAATATTTGGGTGATGTTGTCATGAAGCATGTCTCAGTAGTGAACCCAACAGGCTGGTTTGGTTTTGGGGTGAGATGCTTGAATGCACCGAGCACTCGCCTGGGTCGCTTGCTGAGGGCGACCTGCAGGGCTCTGCTCGGCGGGGCTGGGGTCCTGGGCGGGGGCGGCAGCCGTGGACCAGCTTTGCTGTAACATCCCTCACCGGTCCTGGGGGGGACAAATGCCACCCTTGGGCTTCAACCCGGGGGTAAGTTAAAATAAATGTTATGCTTGAAACTGGTAAAGGAAATACAGTTGGAAATACTGTAGGAACAGTCAGTGCTGGAGAATTTCTCCAGAGAGCGGATTTTGGCCCTGTTAAGCCTTTGAGCTCTCCAGCAGCCAGCCAGGCGTGGGGAGCAGGGCTTGGAGAGGGAAGCAGGGGCTGCGGTGGGCTCTCACCTGCAGTGTCAGGACGAGCCGTCCCCAGGGCAGGGACTGTCCCCAGCCCCTTCTCCCTCTCTTGGAAGGCTGGGCTCAGCCCCCGGCCCCCGGGAAGCAGGGGGATCCCTGCCCACCCCCGTGGCTTTGGTGGTTTGTTTCCCAACCCATCATTGTCTGCAAGCCGCTGTCATTTAAACTGATGTTCTGCAGCTCACCTTTAAAACAAAGCCCCAGCCGGTCTCACGGGAAGGGAATATCAAAGGGGGTTGGGATTTTTCCCTCTATTTCCCCTTGCAAGCTCGCTCTGTTCCGTTCGGCAGGCTGGCATCTCTGCAAATAAATAAGTAGAGCCACGCCATGGTGCAGTGGTACAAAAAGCAGAAAACCAAAGCGAAATCAAAAAGCATCCTCCTGCATGGAGCTGTCCATGTCTCCTGGGGCCCGCGACTGACCCAGTGACGCCAGGCGTCCTCCGAAAACACTGGAGTGAGCACGGTGACAGCTCAGCAATCCAGTGAAAGGGACCTGGTGTCAGCTGGACTTTTATTGGTGCTTTTTACTGACTGGAAGAGATTCTCCAGCCACCCCCGACCCTACCGCGCCTGGATACGCCAGGTCCCTCCGAATTCAGCCAGCTGCGAGCTCAGTCCCTGCCGAAGCTCCTGCTTCGTGTGGCAAAGCAGCAGCGGGGACCTGGAGAAGGAGCAGCCTAAAGACTCTTCCTGGGATTTTTGATTTTGTTTGGCTTGGGTTTGTCTTTCAGGAACCACAAACAAGTTAAGCTGCTTCTGTCTGCGGCTGGTGTTTGACTAACCTTGGCGGTGGCAGAGGCGGCTGGGGAGGTGGCTCAGCCGCCGTGGCTGGGCGGTGGGCGGCCACCAAAGTCCTCTGCTCTCCGGAGGTTTCTGAGGTGCTTTCACGTGTTGGAGAGGTCAGCGTCCCGCAGAGACGTGCAGGGCTGGGGCGGGGAGGGGGTTGCTGTGTCCTGCCTGCACTCAGTCAAGATTGTATCTTGCCTTTCACAGGCTTATACAACACAGAAAAATAGTCTAAAAATCTAAAATCTAACCCGACCGTCCTGGGATCGGCACTGGGAAGAGCCCTGCTGAGCCCCACTGCCGTCCCAGAGCACCCGCTCTCGCCGCCAGTCTCCTCCGCACCCTGGCCGAGCCCGGCGGAGGTGCTGGCTCCTCGGTGCTGAGCTGGTGTTTATACACCACAGGCCTCCCCAGCTTCTGCTCTTGCAATACCTCCAGCTCTTCCCAGCTCCTGGAGGGAGGCAGAGCAGCACCGCTGAAACACCTGGGGATCCGGCGAATGTCTCCTTGCATCACACGGAGCCTGGGCTGTGTCGGCGGCCGGGCTCCGAAGGGGTGCGTTCCGCCCTCGAGACTCAGCCTCGCCGGCTACCAGCCCCATCAACCCCACTTTGCCCAGGGACCACAACCCACTGTGAGCACAGCCCTCGAATCTCATCCCTTGGCCACCACGACGCTTTTCACAAGCCCCAGAACACCAACCCGCACGCTCGGGGCTCTGCAGCGGCGATGCTGGCCAGGTCTGCGGCCACTTGCATTTCCACAGCTCCTTCCTCCCGCACCTCGAGGCACACCAGGGATGCTAAAGCCACTGTCCCCTCCAAAGCCGGGCAGCCTCCCGGGAGCACCAAGCCACCATTCCCCTCCGGCTCGCTGCACCCCGGGGTGCAGGGGAGGTGCGGGGGGCCCTGCCAGGGCCCAGGTGTTGTGGGGACACGGCAGACACCCCGGCAGAGTGATCCCAACTCTCTGTGTGACCCCGAGCCCTCGGCACCGGGCAGAGCCCGTGCTGCGGATGAAGGCAGAGAGCCCTTTGGTACCGCTCATGCCGGGGAGCAAGGGCACCCGCCGGGAGGGCTGCCCGGCCCAAATCGGCTCCAGCAACCGGATCCTGGCTCCAGGAACCCAATTCCCACATAATGCATGGGAGGGTGGGCACTGAAAAGCTTCCAGCAGTGACTGGAAACCCTGGAAACAGCCCAAACACCAGCTGGCCTTTAGGCCTTCTGCCAAGGTGATAAATCTGCCCCAACACCGGCGCAGCAGCAGTGAGCGCTGGGAAGGTGCTCGGTGAGCAGCAGCCGCCGTGCTGCCGGCTCTCCCCAGGGATCGGGGCCAGCAGGGAGAGCGCGCCCCGGCCCCCGGAGCCGCCCCGCGGCACGGCAGCACCGCTGGCTGCTTGCCAAGGGTGTGCGGGGATGCGGTACAGCCAGGACCAGGCTGGGAAAGGGGTGCCACGCGGAGGTTGCAAGAGAGCTGGGGGCACCGAGCAGGGTGCTGAGCAGCTTCCCCAAGCTGGGAAATGCTGCGTCCCCTCCTGCAGGCATGTGGGAACAGGGTCAGGCCCAGCTGCCGCAGCCAGCCCGCACCCACAGGGTCACAGCCACCGTGACTCCAAGAAGGCTGCGTGCTCAGCCGTGCCTCCTCGCAGCGCAGCTGCCGGGAGGAAAGGGTTAAGGAGCTGTCAGAGCGGGGGATGAGACCAGGGGATTCAGCTGCTGACGCAGGTAGGAGATCTGCAGGCGAAGCATCCCTGTGCAGACACAGCAGCGTCACCGTCACCGTCAGGGCTCCGCTGCGCTGCTTTGGAGCTCCCCCCGCGAGCAGGAACAGCGCACGGGGAGTGGGCGACCCACTCAGCTCCACGCAGGGAGCAGACTGGGGGCCCTCCCTGGGCTGCCACCCCACACTGCGCTGCCTGGGTCACCCAGGACCACCCCAGGGTGCCCGCCCCTCTCCTTGCTGCCACAAATACGCCTGACCCAGCCCTCCTCCTGCAAATTGCCTCTGGAGGGATGCTCCGTGGCACCTGGATGCGCAGGGGCATCAGGGAGGTGTGGGGCAGAGCCGAGCCGAAGCCCTGCCAGGAGGATGGGCACCGCGGGGCAGTCGATGAGGGTCCGCACGTGCTGACCTTCTCTATTCTTGAAAAATCGCTCGTCAGCGGTTTGGGTAATAAAAAGACTCGGAATAAGCAAGACTGAAATTGGTGAGACAGGAAGAAACGGCCAGCCGAGACCTGCTGCTCTTGGGGCTGTTCCCCTGCGTGGGATGGGACGGGATGGGACGGGACGGGACGGGACGGGACGGGATGGGATGGGATGGGATGAGGGGGCCTGCGAGACACCATCTCTTGGCTTCTGGGCTTCACAGGCAACACACATGAGAGGAAGAGGCGGGCAGTGCTTCTGCCGTGGCTGGCCGGGGGAAGCAACAAGGCAAGAACAGGGACCCGGGAGGGAATACAGCCCCGCAGAAAGCAGGGGGCAGAGAGGACATGGTCCCCAGGCCTGTGCAAATGGCTGGAGCAAGCCCCGAGCTTGCCAGAGCTGGGACGGCCCCCAAGAGCCCGCTGGGGATGGGGAGGTTCCCCTGGAACAGGAGCCGTTTCCCTTGTAGGTGCATCGCCGCTGGCGTACCGGTTCTGCCGCACCGTCCCTGCCGGAGGACGGGGCAGCGGCTGATGCGGGGCTGCGGACCCGGCGTTGCCGGGGTGCCGGCACATCGGGCTCGGGGCTCCAGAGAGCAGAACCGAGCGAGGGGCTGTTTGCACCGAGCCCCTGCCAAGGCCGCGTGTGCTGCCCCTCCAGGAGCCAGCTGTGAAGTCAGGCCCGATGGAAATATAATGGGATAATCGATGGCCCATTGTTACTGGGCTTAATTTAGCTGTTCAGGCGGGGAACGAACAGTGCGAGCGTATGCAAGCAAAAGCCAAGGCAAGCGATGGATCAGCCCCGTGTCCTCTGTAGCACAGGGGGGCTGAGCGGGCGCAGGCAGCCAGTCTCACCTGCACCTGCAGCCCCCGGACCCCCACGGCAGCGGCACGTGGGGTGCGGGGAGGTGGCGTTAATGGGGATTTACATTGCTTTGTGTAATGCCGGGTCTAAAATGGCTGCAGCTGGGCTTAGTGTGACATGCCTGCATTGCCAAAATCCCCTTGCAAGCTGAAGCAGGAGCAGGGAAGCTGCTGGGTGTGCTGGGACGGGGGCCTGAGCTGAGCGCCGGGGGCACGGCTCGGGAAGGGCACTGCTGCCAACACGGCCCTTCTCGGCCGCTGCCTGGGAACACTAGCAGCGCTGCCCCCGGAGAGCCTTCCAGCCTTTGCCCAACCCAACTTGAAAGGCCCCAGTAAAAGCCATTTGGGGAGAGCCCCCCCCCGTCCACGCCACCAGCTGTAAGCACGTCCCAGTGCACGGCCCCAGCTTTCCAGCCTTCACACTTTGCCCTGCTGCTCGGCGGTGCCCACCCCGATACCTGGGGAATCGCCCTTCCTTCTCACTGTTTATCTTCCTCACATTCCTCTGGGCTGGCTCACACCCCACCCTGGCCAGCCGGCCGTGCTGCGGCACATTCGGGCTTTCCTCCTAAATTAGTCACTGTTCTGTAATGGGTCTGTTATCTGCCCATCTCTGCTGTTCTCGCTGGGCTTTGGTCGGCGTTTCAATCCCTGCCAGCAAGGACATCCCCTGGGGTCAGCCAGAGCAAGTCCCCGGAGGGAATGAGTCTTCCTCCATCACCCCAAAATCTCACTGCCTCCACTTTTTTCCCAACGCACTCCCTGTGCCATGGACTGCCACTGCCACTCCGCAAAGGACGATGTTAGGTAAGAGCAGGCCTGGCTCCCCAGCCCTGGGAGGGCACTTGAGACTAAGCCAGCGAGCCCCTTCCCGGGGCTGTGTGACCGGCTGGGGCACGGCTGCAGCTCTGGCCATGCCCATGCAAAACCAGCTGGATGCGCTCCCCAGCACCCTGGGCACCCACGGGTGTTGGGGTGGGGGCCTGCCCATGGGGGACAGGGGCTGCCTGGCCCTTTCCTGGGGCCAGCGGGGCACAAGCTGTTCTGCAGGGCAGCAATGGGCTGGGGGAGACCCAGAGCATCCCCTCCACAGGGCAGCCCCACAGCCCCAATTCCCAGTGGCAGCTCCACGGGACGTCCCCAGCGCGGTGGCCCCGATGCAGCGGGCCCAGCGCCAGCGCCCTCCCCATGCTGCCTTTTATGGCCCTGCTGCAGCCGCGGCCCAAACATGGGCTGCGGGAACGGCGGAGCTGGGAGCCTCCCTGGGGCTGGCCCTGACGGCACCGAGGGCTGCCCCGGACAGCCCTCCCGCCTGGGTGGCCGCGCTCGGGGAGCTGGGGCTGAGCGGCAAAGAGCCCCATGTCGGCAGCACCCCGCTTACCTGGGGGCTCCCCCAGCACCCTGCAGCTCTGCATCCCTGTCCCTGTGCCCCTCACAGCCCCCACCCCTGCCTTGAACAACCCCGCGTCCCTGCCTCGTGCTCCACCCTGCGCCAGTCTGCTGGCGTGCACAGCGTCACTTCGCACCTCCCCGTCCCCACCAAACCGCACGGTCCCTGCAGACCCGCAGCCCTGCCGTGCCGCAGGCCGGCGCGCATGACTTGCACCAAGCCGGCGCAGAGACACAGACCCCGGTTTGCTCACAGCGCTGCAGGGAAATGAGCTGCCAACGGGCAGAGAGGCGAGGGCACGGCCGGCACCGCCAGCCCTGGGAACCCTCCTCCCACTTGGTACCCAGGCAGGGCTCGCGGGGAGCCTGCGGCCGGGCGAGCTGGGCTCCCCGTCGGAGGAAAGGGTGTGCCCCGCCGAGCGACACGGGGTGTGTCAGAAACCAAATGACTCGACTGTCCCCACGGTGTCACCCCCCCGAGAGCGGGCTGCTGCCTGCTGACTTGCTGCCTGTCACCGCAGGGCTCCCGCAGCTCCTCACCTCCGTTTCAGACCCAGCCAGGCTTGAGCCGAGCCCGGACTCCACCATGGGTCATCACAGGCTGGGACGCGCGTCAGACCCCACCGGTCAGTGCTGGCCGTGCCGGGGGCCCAGGAAACGCAGCGTGGGCTCAGCGTCAATGTCGGGGCACAAAAGGGAGCAGAAGCATGAGTGGGGCCGCTGGGCAAGGGAGGGTCTGGGACTGAGCCCCAGGTTGCAGTCGTCTGCACACCCCGTGATCCCGTCTGCCTGGCCGGATCACCAGCATCACCAAAGCCCCCAGACCCGGGGTGGGGTCCATCCTGAGGACATTTTGGCGCTGGCCTGGTCTGCCCCAGCGCGTGGGCTGCCCTCGGACGGCGCCGGGGACGTGGACCGAGCGTGCACACATCGCAATGAGAGCTGTCCTGAATGGTGTCCCTCGCGTGTCCCCGTCCCAGACTCACCCCAGCCCCGCTGTGCAAGTGTGGGTGAGCAGACCCTCACGTGCACCCCAAAGATTGCAGCAAACACAAAATCCAGAAGACTCCTGGAGCGGGGAAATGCGCTTGGGGTGACGTTCAACCCCCCCCTCCCTGGACGAGGCCATCCTGCCCGTCCCAGGAGCGCTGGCGCTGCCGGCCTTGGCGAGGTGCATGCTGGGGGGTCTCCCGTGCCAGGGCGGCTGCAGCAGAGCAGCAGAGCTGGTGCACGTGTCGAGGAGCGAAGGAGCGAGCCCAGGAAGTGAAGCATCTCTCGCGCTGCCTGAGAGACAGCTGGAGTTCCCAGAACCTGCTCAGCATCCCCAGGGGAAACCAGACAGCGAGCGACAGCCTAAAAATAGCTGCCCAGGGCACATGCACTCGCCCAAGAGAAGGGGAAGTGAAAAGGGAGATGGTCTGCAGCTTTCCAAGGAACAGCCGCCAGCCCAGCCACGTCCCAGTTCAGCCTCACGCAAGGAGGGACCTCTCCATCCTTCTGAGGGACAGCAGCTCTGTCCCTTCACCCTCTAACTGCTCTCCCGGGACATGCCAAGGTCTCCCCTTGCCACAGCCAAATCGCTCGCTGCCGTTTTCCCATGGGTGGCTCTCAGCACTGCAGGGTGGCTGGTGCTGGGCACCCTTCACAGTACTGCTGCTGCTGCCCGGACACTGGTGGTAACCCCTGCCAGCCACGCTGGGCTCCTCTCCTCCAGCCCAGGATGATTCTTGCTCAGGTGAAAACAGCGCATCCAGTTTGTGAGAGTCTTCTGTGCTTGTGCCATCCTGGCAGCTCATCCTGGAGACGTGGTACCCAGAGAGGCCCAGCCTTCCCATGGAGCTGCCACCCCTCTGCTGAGAAGACATCGTTCCCTTTAAAATACCCCAGTGAACGACAAGCAAAAGGAAGGGACTCAGTGGAGAGGTTTCCCCTGCCCAGAGAGGTCCCTGATGTGGGGGTTTCTCAGGCTGCAGGACTCTCCAGAGGGGAGCACCCTGCTCTCACTGTGCTGCTTTGCCGCTCTCCCATGGGTGAATTGCAAAGTCTTTCCTGCAACGCCTTCACCTGAACATTCAGCATGAAAAAGCATCCGAGGGTCAGGCACTGGCACCCGCAGAGCCCAGGACAATGTCACTGCGGGGCCAGGACCGCTCTACCAGGCAGGAGCAGTGCAGGATCCCAGGAGTCCAGTTTGAGTCCCTTAGCAAACACTCGGCTCTGTATAACCAAATACAGGTAGTCCAAGGAGGGGCAGAGTTGGAGGAGCCAGTCTAACCAGTCAGCAACCAGTCTGCGTCTCCCCAGCAGTGCTCACCCAGCTCCTGCACGGCTGTTTCCAGTCACCTAAACCTGGCGTGAACCGGTGCAGCCGGGGCAGCGGCCGGCCGGGAGCCCAGCGCCTGCTCTGCCCTGTTTAATGCAGATGCAATGGACTTGCAGATTATCAACCTTTCGGTTTAAGGAATTTATACGCCGTGCAAATCGCACCCAGGGCTGAGCTCTCTGCAGTGGCGGAGTGACCCGCACTGGGTGCAGGTGCTGAAGCCCCGCGGGTCAGCAGGAGCGGGGGCACGGAGCAGACCCCCACGCTACGTGATGCACAGCCAGCGGCTGTCTTGGGAGAGGGGATTGACGCCATCGACCCTCTGGGTTTCTGCCCTGCAAACACAGATGGGCTCCAACCCCCAGGCAAACGTGCGCACTTCCTAATGGGTTTAATGCAGTTCGACTTGGGTTGGACTAAGCGGCTTTATAGCAGAGAGCTCTCTGGTGACAGCGTAACGCAGAGAGGGCGGACAGCACGCCCCGTAAATCTTTCCGAAACCTTTGAAAACATAAATACTTGGTGTAATCCGCTGAGAGGATAAAGTGTCAGGGCAGTCGCTGGGTTGGTGAAATCATCTTGCCATCAGCCATGGGCTCCGGCTAAACCTGCCGGGGCGATGCTCGCAGAGCGGCACGGGCGGAAGGAAGCCGGCCGGCGCCTCGAGGCAGGCAGCCAGAGGGAAGGGCTGCTGGGGAGCTGCGCCGTTGCCTCGGCTCAGGTGCAGGGAGGATGGAAACTGCCTGACCACAGAGCCGCGCACGCTTCCTCCCTCTGCCTGCACACAGCAGCGGCGTGCACGCAGGCGAGACTCCCCGGCCTCGCTGCTCGGGCGTACACCAGCAGCGCCCTTTCGAAACCGAGACGCCTCTTTCAAACGCTGCATTTTGTGGCCACCGGACGCCAGCGATGGATCTGCCAGAGGCGAGAAGCGCAGGGGCCGTAGCCCCTCGCTCCCACACAGCAGCACTCGGTTGAGTTGTGGCTGCGCAGTTGCCCCGTCCACGGCACGGCTGCCAGATCCATCCCAGCAGCTCCCAGCTCGCTCCCAAGGGAACCACGTGCCTGGAGCAAGGATCCTGTAGCCATTTGTGTAAGGAGAGACCCAGGAGCACAGCCCTGAACCCACCCTCCCCACAGCCACAACGCCGTGTGCCGGCTGCTCCATGGGTGCCGCAGCTCGCGGTGCCACCGGCCAGGACCCCGCAGCCCTGGGGACACCAAAGGGCCCCCAGGTGTTTCACAGCCCCCAGAGCTGCAGAGGCCGAAGGTCCCCATCACCGGCCGTGCAGTGGTGGTCAGCACCTCCGCAGCCCTCGCAGCAGCTCAGCCCAGGGCTCAGCTCTGCCGTGCTCGGGAAGGGCCGGGCAATTTGCCGAGACCACCAGCGCTTTGCCTGTGTGCCAGCCTCTGCCGTGTGCCGTTTCCGGACGGTGAGGCAGGACGTGTGCTGACACGGCCCTCACCTGCTCCTCTTCCTGCAGCTCCCCGAGCTGTCCCAGCCCAAACCAGTAATTACCACTTCTGTCTGTGGGCAATTACCGATCTCATCACCATGCTGCCCGAGGAGGGGAGGCCGGGGTGTCAGCCTGGATCAGCACCACATGGTGTCTGATCGCTCTGCCAGAGGAGCTGGTCCTGGCAGCGGGTGGGAGCCGGAGCCGCGGCTCGCAGTGCTGGGTGCTGCACAAACGCTGCCAAGCGGCCATAGGAGCAGAGCCCCTGCGTGGTGCAGAGCACAGACATAAAAGCTCTGCTGCTGGGAGCCCCCATGGTACCTGCAGCACAGGTCTCGGCATGAGAAGGCTGCAGTTTTCCCTGCTTCCCTTTCTCTCCCTCCTCCCCATGCCCTGTATGCCAGGAGCAGCCCTCCACGGGCAGCAGCTCTCCCATGCCCTTCCCAGGCAGCTCATGGCAGCACCTGCAGGCAAGCACATTTTCCTCAGCTGTAATCTTAGCAAATCAATCAATCAATCAATCTCTCTGCTTAAATAGCTTGGCATGACCAGCTTGACTTCCTCTGCAGCTGGAGAAGGCTTTATGGATGCTCGCCCCTCCTAGGCAGAGTTGCTTGTGTGGGTGTGAGCTGAGAGAGTTTGTGCGTGGGACGAGGCAGCCGGGCTGCACCTCGGGGTGTGCTGGGCTTGCTGCGCCCCAGAAAGCCTGGCTGCAGCCCTTTCTCCTGGGGCTTAGCCCAGCTCCTGCCCAAGAGGGAGAACTGGCACCGAGTGCCTGGAGGCTTAGTGGGGAGGAATGGGTGTGGGGCCGTCCCTGTTCCGGGGGGGCGAGCGTGTGGGTCAGAGGAGCAGCCTGGTGTGGGGTGAGCAGGGACCGGCGCTGGCATCCCTGTGGGCGCGGGCAGCCCAAGCTGGCTTTGCAGCCATGTGAGGTGGAGGAATCAGGTTTTGCTGCATATGGCAATTCCAGCAGCGTGTGCTATTGCTGAGGTTCAGGTGGTGGTTTATCTCCCGAGGATGTTTTTGGGACTGGTTTTCCCTGTGTTTTGTGTTCTCTGAAAGGTGATGCTTTTAAAAGAAACTGGAGCTGCTCCAATTTTCTTTGAGTTTGATTACTGAAATGTCAAGATAATGCTTTTGTGCTTCAGAAGCATAGCCCTTCCAGCGAAGCTGTGTCTCTGGCTGCCCACGCAGAGCTGGAGCTACCTGGGAAGCTCTGGGTAACTGTCCTGCAGCGCAGCTGCATAGTCCGCCCTTATCCTGCCATCAGACCGCACGGGGCAAACCCCTGTGCCCAGTGACTCCTTTGCATGGTCAAGACTCTGTTTGTACTAGATACGAATCTTAGATTGTCTTCCTAGAAAGGGATAAGGACCCTCCCGGAGGTATGTGCTTTGACTCACTTTATTAGGTGTAGTTTGGTGGTTTTGCTCATTAAAGAGCGCGATCAGAGGCCAGGCTTCTGTTTGCTGTGATGGTGGAAGTGTCTGCCTGGAGGCTTTCGTCCTTGGACCTTCGGTGTGAAATGAGCTGAGTGTCTCAGCCTGCCCCCTAAGGAAAAGGGAATTTCTCGCTCTCCTCTCGGGTGTGTTGGAGAGTCATGTGGGGGGAAAGCCCTCTGGAAGCCCTGGGAAACCACAGAGGATAATTTCTTCCCGGTGCCTCTGTTGATGGCATTTCCAAACCACCACCCTAATCACCACCGCAGCCTGCTCTCCCCAGCAAGATATCCTGGAGCCTCTGACTTTCTCACGCTCTCTGCAGTGGGTGCAGGGCAGGCGGCAGCGCAGCTCCCGTCTACCTGGGGAATGGAGAGGGGAGAGGAGAGGAAATCCCAGAGCCACCTCCAGGCTGTTATGCCTGGGCCAGCCAGAGCCATCCCGGCTCCTGGCCCGTGTGCAGGACTCCAGTGTTCCCTGTGTGGCTTTTGTTGCAGAGGAACCTTTGTTCAATGTGTTTTACTTGGGTTTTTATGCCCAAAATTAAATCTGACTCCAGTAGCTTCGTGTTTGATTTTGTGGAGTGGCTAGGAAGTTGAGCTGTCCAGGGCTTGCAGTGTGTTGGCACTGTTTATTTTTTGATGGAAGTTTTTGTGATTCCAGTGGATGGAGAAGACTGGAAAAGCTTGCACAAAACATCTCAATCCTTTCACAACTCGCTGGGCAGCTGAGCGGCTCCTCGCTGCTGCCACCAGCAGATTGCAGCCTCGCCACGAGACACATGCGCAGACCCATTTCTGATGGAGAAAATCTCATAATTACACTCAGCTGCCAAGGAACAGCATCAGCTTAAGTGATAAGAGGAGGAAGAGAGCTCTGAGTACGGCCCTCTCCAGGGCTGCTCGAGGAGCCGAGGGGGATGGCAGAGAAGGTTCAGGGCAGGACGAGGCGGATGACGTGCACCAGGCTCCCTGCGGTGTGCAGGGGAAGGGATTCCCGTCTCCCTCTGCTCCCACTGGGCAAGGGGATGCCCTCCTGGGTGGGAATGCTTCCCGGGTGGGAATGCTTCCCCGGTGCTTGCTGTCTGGTGCCCCAGGCAGTCGGCACTGCTCTGGGGACATGGCGCAGGCAGGACCTGCTCCCACCAGGTGGGCGCTGAGCCGTGTGCCGTGGAAGGAGAGTCACGGCCAGAGACAGAGGGACTTCAGTGCCTCTTTCCTCTGAATTTCTCCTGACTTGCTGAACTCTAAGAAGATTAAAGACAGATGGTCTCCAAGGCTTCCTCACTGGCACCCGTGCCTGAGGCTGGGGGTGAAGGCACAGCAGAAAAGGGCCCTGGGGAAGGGGGGTTATTCCCACCTGAGTCCCCAAGGGATGGAGTCTCCTGGGAACCTGCTGTTCAGTGCTGCCCTCCCTGCTTGTGCTGACTGCAGCTCTGCAGAGCAGGGCTGTCGCCCCCTTCCTTGTGGGGGGGCTCCAGGAGTGAGGGGAGGTGGGAGAGGGTAGCCCAGCCATTTCCCCAGAACACTGCTCTGGCGAACGGTGCCATGTGTGCTCAGTGTCTCGGCCCCAGGAAAGCAGGCTCCGCTGTGCTTTGTTACACGGCTGCGGAAGCGCGCTGTGCACTCCTGACAAGTGTCTCATTCTTGGGGATTTTGCACGCAGCCTCTCCTGGTTTGTGCTGGAGGCAGCACCAGAAAAGAGAATTCACCTAATGTGGCCCCGTGTGCACCCGCAGCAGCTGCAGCAATGCACTTGTGAAGCCATTTAAATTTCCATGTGATGACCCGGTTTAAGGTGGTTTTGCCTCTGGATTTTCCCACTGCTGCTGCCTCTGGGTGGGTGGTGGCAGCTCCAGACCCCGCTGCCGTGCTCGGTTTTGAGGCCACCGCGCTTGCTCCACACTGACAGCCCCAGCCTGGAGTGCTCGGACTCTTCATGGCGCTTTCCTGAGCGTTACAAAATGCTGGGCGCTCTGTGCGGGTTTTCTTCCTGCAGCAGTGTCTGAAAAGACTCTTGTGTGCTCCATGGTCCCATATGTTTTACGGAAAGCTTTGAAGAGTAAATGGTTTGTCGCAAAGGGGGTTTTGCTGCTTTAGAAAGCCCGTTACACTGGGGGCAGGGCACATGTCGCTTCAGCTGCAGGAGCGAGGGTGGTGGGGATGCTCCAGGGGCTTTCAGTGCACACGGTGGAGTCAATTCCAGCCCAGCTTCCAGCAGAGTTGACTCTTCCCTTGCCATTTTGAAACAGCCCTGGCCAGCAATCGCCGAGCTTCTCAGCGCCAGCGTTGGGTTTGAACTGCAAGGCAAGGGGGCAGCTTGTATTTAGAAGGAGACAATAATTGCAAGTCAGATTTGCTTGTTCAATACTCTATTGACAGATTTGCCTTGGCAACCTGGAACAGGGTTTCATTGTGTGCATTTTACCTCATGGCATCCAATTGATTGGGTGGGTGGGTTTTGTTTTTTGTCTTTGGTTTTTTTTTTTTTCCCCCTACCTACTCATCCTTTTTCTCGGCTTTCTCCAGCACAGTGTTGACCTCAGCAAGGGCTGTATTGTAATCCGGTTTTCAGACTGGCCGCAACTTCAAATGCAAGTCAGAGCTGACAAAAGCAGAAGGGCAAATCCATGAGCCCAGCTGGCCAAGGCTGTGGGCGGCCAGGTAGGAATGAATGGGGCCAGCGCCTTCCCCCTCCCTCCAAGGACACTGTCGTGCAAGAGAGTTGCAAAGTCCGTGCCTGGCTGCCTGCGAGAGCGTCCTTGAAGGAAATGCTGTAACTATTCATGAATGAACTTTCTGTTGTTGTTTGGTGCTCAGCCTGGCGTGCTCCTGGCCTGTTTGGGCTCCAGGAGGAACCGCTGGCCCTGCCAGGGCGGTCGGGAGGAAAAGCTGAGCACCCAAACTGCAGCCTCGGAGTCTTCGTGGTGGAATTGGAGGATTACAGCTGAAAAAGAATTGCTGGTTTGAATTGCTAATAATGATACAGACTAATGAGCAACATCAGAAATGATGGCATGTGTAATCAGTGCTGCTTGATAGCAAACATACAGCAGGTCTGCGGGAGCTGCTGGCGTAAGAGGTGAGGGGAAGCGGAGCATCTTGTGTTTTGGAGAGGCAGAACCCAACCCAAGTGAGGCACTGCCACAGAGCTGGCTCTGTCTCTGGGGTAAGAACTTTATAAATAATGATGAAAAGAATACACCTAGACAGACATCAGCTCTGGGTAGTAGGAGGGAACATGGCCAGCAAGTATTTGAGGGGAAATTGCCTTGGTACGCTTCCTAGCACCTGCAGGAAGCCCATCTGTCTCCGGCTGTTAGAGGTTTTGTCTTACAGCTGCACCCCGAAAGCCCCCGCTTGGGATTGGGCCCTCCCCGGGCCGCCCGCTGCACGGGCACATGGGGGTGGCCGGAGCCCCACGCTCGGTCTGCTCGCACCTCTGCCGGGGACAGAGTCCTCCTGCCGAAAGGAGCAGTGTTCCTATGGACGGTGCTCTGCAGATAAAGAGGAATCTGAATTTTTGCACAGGTGTGTGGCAAAGGGGAAGAACACCCACAGAACGTGTAGCTGCACCTCGTACCTGCCTTATAAACAGGCAAATCATAAATGAAATGCATGGTATTAAACAACTGCTATCTTGGCTTTAAAAGGCAGCGGCTGGCTCTTGTTTCTTTTGGTTGGAAACGCTTTTTCTTTTCTCATCCCTGTGATATGCCCCAACCAGTCAAGAAGAGGCAGCAGTTGGAAACGTTCCCTGCTTTCCCTATTTAGGATATTTTATGTGGTTCAAATAAGGTGTCCTCTTTCGAATTGACAAAGGGAAAGATGTATCAGTTCACGAGCTGCTGCTATCTGAGCAAGGTAAGAGATAGAAAATCACCACCATTACAATCATTACTGTGAATCATGTGCAATCAGCCCGGTAACAGAAAGCAGATGAACATCCTGCAGAAACCTACTGGATGGGAGCTGGTGCTGAGCTGCAGGAGCCATGAGCCAGGCGATGATTAAAATGCTTTTAATATTGGTTTTCAGTGTTGCTTTCACTTTTTTTTTAGTGTTATATTTCATCAATAGTCTCTCGTACTGCTCCCGAGGCAGGTTCTACAGAGATGCCAAGGATGTCTGGTCACACGTTTAAAAATATATATATATTTTTTATATATGTGTGTGTGCGTGTGTATATATATGCAGCCAGCCAGTCCCTGCCCTCCTTATATCCCCTTCCCGCTGTGTCCTGGGAAGAGCCCAGCCTGCCTGGCCGGGCTGGGCCTGGAGCCACCGCGGCTCCGCGGGCTGGACGCGCTCTGCAGCTTACCCAGATTGGAGGGGAATCACACCAAATCGCGCTTGTCCCTGGGCATTTAGTTTTATTGCAAGCATTAGTGGTTTGTGCTCGGCTTGTCTCCTCTGGCAACAGGAGAAGCTTGAAATGTCAAAGGGGAAGGTTAACAAACTCTGCTGGCATAAATTTCAATGAATGTGTGTTTCTTAGGAAAACCGCTAAGTTAAAAAAAAAAAAATTTAAATCTTCCTGTCTGTGCTTTCTTTCGGCTGCTGTTCACAATGGATAATAATTCTTACATTAAGCCCCTTCGGCCCTCCAGGGAAATCAAAATTGTAATATCAGTTTGCTTTTTATTGGCTCGGCTCTACGATCGCGGCGGCTGCGTCTTTGTTATGGTCCCCGGCGCGGTGACATTCAGCGGTGCCTCCTGCTGCCCCCCGCACCGCCGGGCCCGGGAAGGGCCCCCCGAAGGAGCAGGCTGCTGCCGACCGGGGCCGCCCCGCCCGGGGGGGGACGGCGACCGGGCGAGCCCGCGGGAGGTGCCGCGGGCTGGGGCGGGACCGGCCCCGGGGGGGACGGGGAGCATCCTCGGGAGACCGGGCGCTGCTGCCCGACCCCCGGCAGAGGAGCCGCTCC
>VYZW01017708.1:5868-16342 GCA_013401315.1 Balaeniceps rex
TTGAGTTCATTTAGTCAATGACTTTGGGGTCCATCTGTTATGGTGGTCACTCAGGACAGGAGAGATGGTATGTTGTGTGGCGTTACTGGGCACCAAAGCCAGCTCAGGTCGGTCACTGCTGCACTTGCACTGCTTCTTGTAAGGCTTGTCATCCATCAGTTCAGGTGGTTCCTGCTATAGTAATTCCTATAACATGCCACTCAAATCATGGGTTAAAACAATTTAAAGGTATATCCATTACAATCTCCACCCCTGGTCCCTTTGGGACAGGTTATAGGGTTTAACATTGCAACGCACTCCTCCCCTTGCTCCTAGCCTGACTAGCAACAAAGGGTTCCTGCTATAGTAATTCCTATAACATGCAACTCAAATCATGCATTATTTTCACCCAGGATTAAATCATCTTGAGGCACCCATTGGACTCCTCCATCCTTCTGCATTACCCACCAAGTGCACCCAGGTCCTTGAGCAAAAATAATCCCTATTTGGTTTACCCTTTCTTGAGGAAGGAATAAACCAGAGTGTTTTTCCCAACAAGTTCCTTATACAGGGATCTTACCTTCTTCCACAGTACGCAGGGGCTTTGACTGGGAAGAGCCAAGTCGATTGGCAGATCCTCTAGAGTTAACTAGCCAAGTGGCTTCTGCTAAATGTGTATCCCAATGCTTGAATGTCCCAGCACCCATTGCTCTCTGTGGTTTTTAACAGTCCGTTGCATCACTGAGTTTTCCTGGAGGCTGGGGCATCATAGGGGATGTGATACACCCAGTCAATGCCATGCTCCTTGGCCCAGGTGTTTATGAGGTTGTTTCAGAAATTAGTTCCATTGCCTGATTCAATTCTTTCTGGGGTGCCATGTTGCTGTAAGACTTGCTTTTCAAAGCCCAAAATAGTATTCTGGGCAGTGCCATGAGTCACAGGGTATGTTTCCAATCATCCAGTAGTCACTTCCACCATTGTAAGCACATGGTGCTTGCCATGGTGGGTTCTTGGTAATGTGATATAATCAATCTACCAGGCTTCCCCATATTGATAATTTCAGCCATCGTTCTCTATACCAAAAGGCTTTAGCTGTTTAGGTTGTTCGATTATGGTGCACATTTGACATTCATGGATAACCTGTGCAAAGGCATAAATAGTCAAGTCCACCCCTTCATCATGAGCCCATTTGTATGTTGCATCCCTTTGTAAATGTCCTGAAGTGTCATGGGCCCATCGAGCTATAAATAGCTCACCCTTATGTTCCCAATCCAGATCCACCTGAGTCACTTCAATTCTAGCAGCCTGGTCCACCTGCTCATTGTTTTGATGTTCTTCAGTGGCCCGACTCCTGGGTATGTGAGCATCTATGTAACGTACTTTTACAACCAGGTTCTCTACCTGGGCAGCAATATCTTGCCATAATTCAGCAGCCCAGATGGGTTTATCCCTGCACTGCCAGTTGCTCTGCTTCCATTGCTGCAGCCGCCCCCACAGGGCATTTGCCGCCATCCATGAGTCAGTATAGAGATAGAGCACTGGCCATTTTTCTCGTTCAGCAATATCTAAAGCCAGCTGGATGGCTTTCACCTCTGCAAACTGACTCAATTCACCTTGTCCTTCAGCAGTTTCTGTGACTTGTCATATAGGACTCCATACAGCAGCCTTCCACCTTCGATTTTTTCCCACAATATGACAGGATCCATCTATAAACAGGGCATATTGCTTCTCATTTTCTGGTAATTTATTATACAGAGGGGCATCTTCAGCACGAGTTACCTCCTCTGGCAACACTCCGAAGTTTCGGCCCTCTGGCCAGTCCATGATCACCTCCAGAACTCCTGGGTGGTCAGAGTTTCCCATTTGAGCCTGTTGTGTTATTAGTGCGACCCACTTAATCCATGTAGCGTCAGTTGCATGATGCATAGAGGGGACCCTCCCTTTGAACATCCAGCCCAGCACAGGCAATCAAGGTGCCAAAAGGAGCTGTGCTTCAGCACCAACTATTTCTGAAGTGGCTCCAATTCCTTCCTATGCTGCTAATATTTCTTTTTCAGTTAGAGTGTAATGGGCTTCAGGCCCCCTATATCCCCAGCTCCAAAACCCTAGAGGTCAACCTCAAGTCTCTCCAGGAGCTTTCTGCCAGAGCCTCCAGGTGTGGCCATCACCCCTGGCTGAGGTGTAAAGAACATTTTTCACATCTTGTCCTGTCTGGACTGGCCCAAGTGCTACTGCACAAACTTTCTCCCAGGCAAATCACTAATCACTACAGAACACAGCAAACTGCAAAAGCCAACACCAATCTTTAACATGTACAGTAAAAAAAAGAGCATTGTGCAGATTAGATAAATATCGAGAACAGGTGAATCAATATTGTGACCCACAACTATTAACAGATATAAATCCCTTCTAATACGCTCTGGTGAATCTGTTATTGTCTCAAACCCTACAGCCCCATGTTGGGGGCCAAAAATGATTGTTGTATTTTCACCCCAGCCAGCAACTAAGCACCACACAAATGCTTGCTCAGTCCCCCCAACCCCCAGCAGGATGGGGGGAGGAAAATTGGAATGGCAAAAGTCAGAAAACTAGTGGGTTGAGATAAGAAGTGTTTAATAATTGCAATTAAATAATAATAATAATAATAATAATAATAATAATAAATTGTAATGAAAAGGAAAAATAACAAAGAGAGAGAAATAAAACCCAAGAAAAGATAAGTGATGCAAATGAAAACAATTGCTCACCACCAACCAAATGATGCCCCGACAGTCCCCGAGCAGCGGCCCCCCAGACAACCTTCCCCTGGTTTTATTGCTGAGCGTGACACCATACGGTATGGAACATCCCTTTGGTCAGTTGGGGTCAGCTGTCCCAGCTGTGTCCTTTCCCAACTTCTTGTGCACCCCCAGCCTACTNATCTTGTCCTGTCTGGACTGGCCCAAGTGCTACTGCACAAACTTTCTCCCAGGCAAATCACTAATCACTACAGAACACAGCAAACTGCAAAAGCCAACACCAATCTTTAACATGTACAGTAAAAAAAAGAGCATTGTGCAGATTAGATAAATATCGAGAACAGGTGAATCAATATTGTGACCCACAACTATTAACAGATATAAATCCCTTCTAATACGCTCTGGTGAATCTGTTATTGTCTCAAACCCTACAGCCCCATGTTGGGGGCCAAAAATGATTGTTGTATTTTCACCCCAGCCAGCAACTAAGCACCACACAAATGCTTGCTCAGTCCCCCCAACCCCCAGCAGGATGGGGGGAGGAAAATTGGAATGGCAAAAGTCAGAAAACTAGTGGGTTGAGATAAGAAGTGTTTAATAATTGCAATTAAATAATAATAATAATAATAATAATAATAATAATAATAAATTGTAATGAAAAGGAAAAATAACAAAGAGAGAGAAATAAAACCCAAGAAAAGATAAGTGATGCAAATGAAAACAATTGCTCACCACCAACCAAATGATGCCCCGACAGTCCCCGAGCAGCGGCCCCCCAGACAACCTTCCCCTGGTTTTATTGCTGAGCGTGACACCATACGGTATGGAACATCCCTTTGGTCAGTTGGGGTCAGCTGTCCCAGCTGTGTCCTTTCCCAACTTCTTGTGCACCCCCAGCCTACTCGCTGGTGGGGTGGGGTGGGGTGAGAAGCAGAAAAGGCCTTGACTCTGTGTAAGCACTGCTCAGTGATAATGAAAACACCCCTGTGTTATCAACACTGTTTCCAGCACAAATCCAAAACACAGCCCCATACTAGCTACTATAAAGAAAATCAATTCTATCCCAGCCAAAACCAACACATTCCCCTATTAAACTCTGCTTTCTGATGGGGATGTAAAGCTGTCAGTGTAGTGCCAGATACGCCTCTGTGTATTACTACTCCTACACAAAGGTGCTTTAAGTTTCCTTATGCTATCAAGGTGGCACAAAGCAGGTGCAATAGGGACTGTGCTCAGCCCCTTTTTGAAGCATATGTGGTGCTATTTATGAAATAGACTATATTTGGCACCTCATTACTGATATAAGCAGAAGCATCACCCATCAATTGCAAAGAGATTTTCCTTTGCATACCTCAGAGGCTGAACTTGATCCAGTACTTCTGAAACATGGGGCATAAAGTATTTTTCCACTGATGTTCTTTGATTTGCAAAACACCCCACTATAGGATGTGTAGTGTGCAAATAGACTTTGCACTTTACTGTAACTACCAGTAATGGTATGCAGGCTACAATTTAAGGAGAACTATTAGCTTTCTGAGATGTTAAATTACTGCAGAGTATGCAATAATAATAATATGGGAAAAGGCAGCACCCTAGTGGGTTGAAACAAAGAACACTGTGTAGCCCGATCGTTCGCAACCTCTATAACAACACTTCTTTTTCACACAAAAAAGTTCCTTCCTGGGGAGCATGGTTGTTATACACTGACACTGTATTCTTCTTGCACAATGGCCTTGATTCGGTGAAGTACCTTATTCACATACAAGTCTCCAAGCAATTGAGCGGTCTCACCTGCATTATACAGCTGTTCATGAGCTCAAAGCTAGGCCCAACCTTAAGACTTTACCTGAATGTAGCCTCTACAATTTAGTTGGCTTTCACATTTTCTGACATAAGGAGCTGGATCTACTTCAACTTCGTTTATCAGTTTTGGCTTCTTTTTTTTTTTAATTTTTTTCACTTTTTAACTGGTCTTGCTTATGTTTCAGATCTTCAACATAAAGTATCTAATGCAGTTTTTTTTAGTTTAGTGCTGACAGTGCCAGGACTTCTTTCTTTTTTTAACACATTTTGCAACCAAGCTGACCACATCGGGCATCCTGTTGTTTGACAAGTGGCTGAAAAGTGGAGTAGAAAGAAACCTACATTTTGTGACATTCTCCTGTGCTTATTTAGACCAGGAAAAGAAACTGAGCCCAGATTAAAACCAAGTTCAAAATTAAACATTTTAACCACAAAAGAAGAGCGAGACAAATGGCATAATCTGGAAATATACTTCCAGGGTGGTCTGACCCATTGGTACATAATGACTCAAACTCTTGGCCATGCTAAGCTTCTGTCTTTCATTTAAATACTGCTGGGGTGCTGCCACATTTTCTTGAATTCCCTGTCCCATAATAACATAAAAAGAAGTGAATGGCCAAAAAAAAAAAGAAAAAAGCATTAGAAACTAGTAATCAACCCAGCAACTTAGCTTTCTCTTTGTGCCTTAAGAATCGTTTATGCATTTTTTAAAAAAAACTTATTTACATAAAGTGGATGTATTTTGCAGATGAGAAGTGAGAACCTCAGGTATTGTCCTCTGAGGTAAAGGTCTTTGGTCACAAGGTTAGAGACCCAGATAATTTCTTCTGGTTCCTGAACGAAAAGAAAATTGAAGGCCTACTGCCTTGAAGAAAAAGATTGTCCATGTGTTTTTATGCCTTTGTATGCACGCAAGGCAACAGAGCTCCTGCTATAGTATCAACAGTAACAATATGGAACAAGTTGTGTCTTTCAAATGAATGGTGTGTTTAGCAAAACCATTTGTTAACAACTGTCATCTTGTTTGCACAGAAATTAATAAGGTCCAGTTTTATATTGCAATACGTAGCCAACAACAGTCTGGCTTTCAGGGGAGTGTATTATAGCGGTGGTTTTGCCCATTTCTGTTCCCTTCCCTGAATATACTGGCAAACCAGTTTGTTAACTGTAGCCCTCACACACTGGTGAATTCTCAACTGATGTTGGCAAGCTGTCAGTGGCTTCATTAAAAAAACACTGCTCCTAGTCTACACAACTGAGTTGGAAGAAACTTCTGGATTTGTATTCACTGGTCTTTCTTCCAGCAGACTTACACCTTATCAGTCAGGAAAGAGTATTGAAACCTTCACAGACATTTGTAACTAGCTTTACCTCCCATCCCAAAGTCTGAGTAAACATCTACATCTATCAATACATTTGTATTGTCGTATCTTATGTAGATCAATATTGAATTAATATTAGCTGCTAAAAGCTCTCTTCAGTGATACAAAACTTTCTGATATTTTTGGCTACTTATTTGCTTTTGTTGATCTTATTTTTTCAGCAACTGAATATTCTCTTTGTCTTGCCTATTTTGCTTCAGAACTGATATAAATGTTGCCAAGGGACCTTGGCCTTTACCACAGGAGATGAATGTTGCATAGATGAGAATACTTGGAAAATATGGGACTTGTAGAGTTGTGTGATTAGGTGCATAATATGGGCATCACAATTGGCAATACATTGTACAGAGAAATAGCAGACTTCCATGATTTAACAAGAATTGTGCAAATGTGCAGCCCTGAACACCATTTATGAATTAATCAAGTGCACAAGCACCTCTTATGAGGACTTCATATCAAGTAAGGAACTCGCCTAGGGACATAATACTAAAAGACCCCTACAAAACTCATTAATAGAAACTACATCTTCCAATTTTTAATTTAAATATATAATAGAAAAAGAAACAAGCTGTATCAACGTACCACTGGACTTGAATTAGAGATAATATAATGCAGGAATTAAAAAAGTTTAAAAAATGCTGAATAAATACATATTTTATATTTAGATAGCACGACTCCACCAAGTCATTTCAAAAAGCAATTTTGACACTGATGCAAATATTGTTTTGTCAGGCACTTATTTTGGGTACAAAAGGCTTCATTTTGTTGTCATTACTGACACATACTTTTCTCAGAAAGCACAATATACTCCAATAAAAATGAGGGAATGGTTAAGTAGGACAGGTCCGTTGTGACTCAGCTGCCTGCATATCCAGTTCTTATACAAGGGGGGAGCAAGGAGTTTAGCTTAACCTTTGAAACAGGAGCAAAATTAGGTAAAGTTGTGTGAAGTCACTATATTTTTACCTGGCTATTATGGAAGTACTTTTAAATGTTACCAGGCAGTTCAGATAATATAAAAATTCCAATACTGCCTTCGACTAGAGTCAAGGGTACACTTAAAGAGTTATTAGCACCCAGCAAAGTGTGTTAAGTCTGACATTCATGATGTCTCAGTTATTAAATAGATACTAGTACACGTACTGATTTTCTTATAAAACTTAATAATGATAATGACCTTTCCATTTAGAATCAGGCTTTCAATGCTGAAAACACCAGCAGATTTATAGAATTTAATGCTAGACGCAAATTACAGGTCATTGTCAGTTTTTCACATATACAGAACTTGAAATGTATTTTTCACTTTTCGTCTGGAACATTCATGTGTCATAATGGCCATCAAATGTATATATTTCTATGCATAGCTAACATAATCGATGTTACACTCAATTTATCATTTGATTTAGTGCTCCTCTGCACCAGTGCATTATTCCGCTGAGATGATCTGCGCGCTATAGTGCCTCTTAATGTTAAAAAAGATTTTAAAAAATTGTGCCAGGGACTCTGCTGCTGTTACTAAACAACAGAGATGTTTTGTATGGCAAAACATCATCCTCAGACAGACTAGTATATAAATTGTTTTGGGCAAAGAATGAAAGCAGACACTGAGGCTGTTGTTTTGCCACTCCCTGTTGTAACACTACTGCAGGGATTTTTTTTTTAGGTATGTTGAATGGCGATAAGATAGACTCATAAAGAAAATGCCAGACATTGCTAAATACTGAAAATAATTTGGCCTGTATCACTCAGTCAAAATTACCTCATTTCAAGGACCAGGTTTTCATCTACTAAAAAATCAACACATTTTCACTGACTTCAATGCAGCTATGCCAGTTTACGTGAGCCCAGGATCTAGCCCATTTCAATAATAAATGAGAATAACTGCAATAGGGATTACAGCAGCTGAGAATTTGACCCCTGACTCTCTGCTACACAGAGAAGAAAAGGAATAATTTTTAGAATACTTAATGTATTTTCTTATGTACGAACCAGGGGTTATTTCTAAAACAAACAAGCAAGACTCTGTGCCTCACCAGGTATGCTTATAAGCAACAATGAATATGATGGAGACCATATTTCTTTTTCTTTTTTTTTCTTTTTCCCAACAAACCCTTTTCCCCAAACCTCTGTGCTATGCTTCATATACCTTAATAACCCCTGTGCTTCTGATTAGCCACCGCATCCATGTCTGATTTTGTCTCAGTTATCGGAGGGGGCCAAGTTATGTGAGGAACTATTTTTGAATACTGGAACTGTTAAAGGGTGCAATTTATGTGTCTTCAAGGTTATTTACATGAAAAATAATGTTTCTTGCAAAGTTTGCATTTCTGATAACTTCAGAAGTCCCTACTTAACGCTGGTGATTTTAAGGCAGACTATATAACTTTAAGAGTGGAAATTATCCACCTAACTTCAGGTGGGATCTGAATTAATCTGAACTTGTCCCAGGGGACAATGGAAGGGGCAAATTCATTTCACTTACTTGAGACCTCTACCCAAAGATGACATTAATTGCACCCCAGAAGTGCCAGTTTCTCTCCACTGACTGTAAAGGAAGGCAAAGAGGACTTGTACAGATGCAGATGTCAATATTTGTCGAATTCCAACCTAACTTCTTCTTTCCCTGAGAAAAGGAAAATTCCCTCATCTCCCCCAGGATGACCCTATCTTAAAGAACTGAATCCTACAGGATACTCTGTGATATTCTTTTTAACAGCATTTATTCTCAATTGCTTCAGGTTCAAGAGTCAAAGATGAGAGATGCTTGCTATAGATTGGGCAAGATTTCTGAGGAAGGGGTAAAGAGATAAAAGGAAAGGGTGAAAAATGTTGTCTCAGGAACTGGATAATACCATGCCAGCTATTTCCTCTTGTGGAGAAGACAGAGCTTGTCATTTGGTTCCCACAGGGAGCTCACAAAGCAAATTTTACTTGTTCTGCCCGTAAATTTTCTGAACAATGAGTACCTACTCCAGGAATTAAAGCTTATACCTCATTCACATAATGTAATGTTAACACGAGAAGAAAGGAAGGTTCCAAGAAGGTGATTCTGAAAGATCTGAGCTTTTTCTTCCCAGACACATTAGACAGTGTGACTAATATCTGTTGCATACTGTTTGTTCTGTCACCTTTTCCCAGAGGGAGAAGAGTGTGAAGCATTAAGTTTTGCTGGCCTAATTTTATCTTGTGCATTGCTTTAACTTGTTTGGGGTTGGTTTGCACGTCTCTACGATGATCTGTGTTTGCACAGAGGAGGCAGGCAAGAGAAAGGTACTGTGTACTTCAAGGAGNACAGCACCTCAAATGACTATTAAATCACCTAAGATCAGGCAGTGAAATGAATGGCATCCTTCCCTTTTTTGAAAAACAACATGCTAGTGTGCTGTGTTTAGCTATCATTATCTGATCCAGAAAATTTAAGTCTATATGTGATCCTAGTCTCAAAGCAACCAGTTCAGCTAAAAGCTTGCAAAACTGCATTTCTTTAGCNTTTACCATGGCTGTGGTGAAACTCAGCCCCAAAATTCCAGATCTGGATTAACTGTCCCATGAAATTTATAAGGGCAACAATTTATAGTGGGGTTTTGGTTAGTTAAAACCAGAAATGTATTTAGGACAAAACCCCAGTTTTGAACACTGCTGGACAGGTGGGAAATTTGATTGTGGATGCCAGTTTATGGCCAGGATTTTTAATGCATCAGGATAACTGTGTAAAAGAACACTTCAGTGACTTTATTGCTTCATTTTTGCAGAAAATGCTAATTTTGAAAATATTACACTTAAATACTAATCATCTCTGAGGAACTAGTGTGTTTATTATCAATGGGTTTGTATAATTAATGCAGAGTCAGTCTTTAATATTAAAGAAAGAAGCTAGCCTAAACTTAGAAATTCAAAGTTAAAGATGACATTCTACATTCAATTCATCCTCTGGCGCCTTGTTATTGAAGAACATATAATGCTAACATCACACACAGATCTGAGGCTCCACCATTACCTAAGCACAACAGGGTAAGCTAACGACAGTGTGTCAGCCTTTTGTTGGTCCGTGTCACAACCTTAACGTTACTTTGTAAGAAGAACTGCTGTCAGGGCATTTCAAGTTGCTTTTGAAATAGAGCCAAGAATGAGGAGGCCCCACTGTCCAATTGCCTTTCCAGTATTAACAAACTATATAGGGGGAAAAAAAAATGAAGAAATTGCTCAGTTTGCATCTCAGTGCATGAAAAATCCTAAAGTGTTGCAGGGANGCATGAAAAATCCTAAAGTGTTGCAGGGACAATTGATTATCCAGAGGGTACTACACCATTTCTGACTGAAAAAGGCCCTTTCTGGCATCCTACTGGTTATCTATATGAACATTTCTTTTGTATTTTTCTTTCAACAACTGAGAAATGAAGAAGGGGTAGAAAATGAGGTTATGGGAAAAAAAAATCCGGAAAAAACAGTGTTTCATAAGACTGTTAAGGTTTTCAGCCCCTTGTCTAGGGATAACCATTTTGTCTCCTTGGCAATACTCATCATATTACCCACAGCAAATATTTAAATATTTTTTCATTTGTTCTTCTTACA
>VYZW01017709.1:5473-20848 GCA_013401315.1 Balaeniceps rex
TTTTAGAATTTTTCACTTCATATGTGTGAATGACCTCACTAGACTCTTATCTTTTATGACTTCTTATTTTCATTCAAGTGGGACTACTTTTATCTTATATCCATAAGGTTGCTAATGCATTTGAATGGTTGAGGACTTCATTGAAATTAGTAGTTTGTGGTAATGTTGATAATACTGTAGCTATTTCCCAAGCATGCCAGCAACAGTCTACACTCCGTGGAGTTAAGTGTTAGGGAACAGTACACGTAGAAGTAGAAAAAAGAAAAACAAAATTTACTAAGTGGAGCAGTTGTGTCAGAGGCTTTCAGGGGGCCTTTTAAATGGAGGATTATTGATGAACTGAGGGAGAACGAACCATGCTTGGGGGCTACAATAACAAGACACAAATATTTGCCATCAGAAATAAACCCAGTAATTGTACCATTCAGTAAATACGGGCATCACTAATACAAGTGCAAAGCTTTATCATTCACCTTATTTGAAAAAAATGAAAAATTCTAAAATCCCATCTCATGTGTGGAGGATACACGCCTAAAGCTACTTTCCACTCATAGGCCTGTAAATTTTTTTTGCTCTTAGTTTTTGGACACTCTTTGAATTACAAGCCTGATGGGAGTAGGAACTTCCTTTATTTAGCTCTGCATACAAAAGGTGATCTACACATAACAGTATCAGCAATGCATTGTGTGCCTACTATATATTATGTATTAAATGTTGTGCTACAGCAGAGAAAGGAGATGTTTCCATGTAAAGCTTGCAGGCAGACTCCAAATATTACTGCAGTTTCTTAATGGAAGCAGGAATAGCCAATGCTGTTTTGAGCTGTTGTGCCCTCTTCATCCATAAAGTGCTTAATTCAAACATCTCTTTTCACAGCAAATTTATCAGACCCCAGGGATTCCCTTGGCATCACGAATTCTAGCTCAATAAAGCAATCAAATGGAATGGAAGAACTGGGTCACTGATCAATTTGTTCTCTGGGATGCTCAAAGCATCCTTAAGTCTACTGAATTTGACTATGTGAGTGATCTTTGTTGTACAGAGGAAATTCTTAGAGGGCATGAAGCTGCCAGAGTAGCTTCTTTCACCGTCACCTCCAATGGGCCTCTTTTATTGCAAGAGGCACAGATAGAAGGCAATGTGCACTCTCTGCTGGTACAGATCCCAAGGGCCAAGGCTGTTATCATGTGTGCTAGTGACCACCCTGACACTGGGATGGCCGCAGCTCTGCAGCCACAGAGTGGAGCTTTCTACCAGCCTCAACCAGACTGTGGACTACCCTGCTGCAATGTTTGTGCAAGTTGCCAAATAACCAGTTCTCCTTTATACTCAGTTGATATTAATCATAATAGGTGGGATTGTCAGGAATGATTTATGGCACACCTGCACAGCCAGAGTACAGTGATAGAAATCTGCACATGAAAAGTGTGCCTTTGCTGGTGGGTTTTTTCCAGGAAGCAACTGATTCTCTGTGTGTGGATCTATTTCTCCTTTACATAATTATTTTAAATGTAGGTTTTTTGGCTGAAGTTGCCATCTGCAGATACACACTGTATTTCACAAAACCCAAATTCTGATCTGATAATTTAGCTCAAATTTCCACTGCCTGTTCACTGACCTATGTCTTTCCATATCATTTCCCGTAAAGGCTTAATGTAGTTGTGATCTTACAGTATGTCTATTTCTACATAACAGTGTAGGTAGTGGAACCACAAATTAATACAGCAGGCTATTCCATACAGGCATACATAGAACATGTGTGTACATATACAAAGACTGACAGAGCCAGGCATATAGGATAAACCCTAAGAATCACAGCAAGGAATTAGTGATTGTATCAGTATCAAAGGATCACACAGCCAGGCTTTGTGGTGAAGAAAAATTATATGACTGCATTCGGCATTCTTCTTTCAAATGGCCTGTTCACTATAGCAGAGACTGATGATGGTCATCTTAAGTTCTAACAGAATTAGATGCAAGACCTGCTTCTCAAGGAANAGGCTTTGTGGTGAAGAAAAATTATATGACTGCATTCGGCATTCTTCTTTCAAATGGCCTGTTCACTATAGCAGAGACTGATGATGGTCATCTTAAGTTCTAACAGAATTAGATGCAAGACCTGCTTCTTCTTCTCAGTCTGACATTCCTGTTCCAAATGGATCCCAAAGACCATAGTTTATTGGAGTAGGAATGTATTTCACTCATTCTGCTCCTGGGCTCAAAGTAATTCCCTATTTTGCATGAAAATGGTCTTTGTGAGTTTGAAGGATTATACTTTATTATCAGTAATTAAGCAAGTGAGGAGCTAGGTAAGGCTACTAAAGGTACAAGACATACACGTGTTCTATATATCTCCAGTGCATCTAAGATATTTAATTAGCTTTATCCAGATTAATAACGCTGAGAAAAAAATAAGGTTGATAAGAGATCCCCACAGCCACAAGTGTTTTCTGACCTATTACTGCAAGAGTTCCTTTCCTCATTATTCTGAAGTAGGTTCCTTCCAAGTAACATCATTTCTGCCTGGGATCACAAAATACAAAATGTGTAAATAAGGAAATTACATGCTGTTTTATAGAGTACCATTTGGGAAAAATTGGATTTGGAATGTAATTTCAAGACTATGGAGTCAAACTGCCATGTTCATTCTGGATTTATGAGCACTGCCTTAGGTTGGCTAATGTGGTTTTGTATTTTAATATGGAATAGAACAATAATAACAGCTCTGCTTGAGAGAGATTTAAGACTTAACCAGAAATTCATGATAAGGAAATTCCCGATAAGGAAATTCCCTATGGTGCAATGTGTGGTCACCTGGGCTGAGTAAAGATAATAGCCAGGATTCTGAAGAGTACCTTAATTTTGGGATATCAAATTTGAGACACCTTGAAAAGACTGGGTTTTCAAAGGACAGGTGTTCCATACTTTTCAGAAGGAAGGCAGCATGAGTGCCACTAAAAGCAATGAGCCAGTAAATCTTGGAAAAAGTGCTTTATTCCAAGAAGAAATATTGTTTACATTAAGGGCAAATGTCCCTTTTCCATTTTGCATTAGGCATTTAAAACCCTGCCAGCATCTGCAAAACATATGTGTTTTAATGTTTGTACAGGAAGAGGCAGCTGTAAGGAAACTGATGGCTATGAAATCCTAAATTAAATTCTACATAAGATACCTTTATTAGTGGCTGGAAGCTTCTGTATTTAGAGGGAACTCTCTCCCTTGCTGTGTCCATTTGAGTAGACAGAACTTTTAATAAAGCTGCCTCAGAATCGCGATATAGCAAAAACTATCGCAGAAGTCACTAGACCTATACAGAGGAGGATTGTGTTATTTCCCTAGTTAGTTTATATATGCTTTCTGCTCTGCTGCACCTAGTTATTGTGTGCAACTAAATAAAAAATTTAATCAAAGACCTCCCTCTGTGATCATACATGGTGCTAAAAAGGTATGTTGCTTATTGGAAGGTGGGGAGGGGCAGGGCAGGTTGAGGGGTGCAAGCCACCTTTAATGTCTTTCTAAGATAAACTGTATTTACATTTCCCCAATGTCTGGTGTGCAATGACCTTGGAGCCTGGCTGTTCTCTCAGCAACTGTGGATCAGTTGTGAAGGCAAAAGCACTCAGGTAGTTGCACTCTCTGCTGCAGCAAGCTAGAAAGCAAAGGAGAACACAGGCTATCCTTCACTCTTAAGATGATAATGTACCAGATTATACATCCCTTTGCCTGTGTGCCTTTCTTTTTGTATCTCTTACTCCTTGTACAGAACTGCAGAACTGCTTAGGAATGCATTGCCATCCACGGCTGCCTCATTCCCTCTGTGTCCCACCTCTCCTCAGATTCTAAATCACTCTTGGAATCCCTCCAAAGGCCTATGGAGACATGAAGTTTCATGTCCCATGCCCCTTCTATTAACTCCCTCCACTACTTCCTCTCCCTCAGAAAGATTTTTTTTTTTTTTTTACAATCAGGTATACATTTGTAAATGTTAGTTGTACAAAACTATTTGATCTGCTCCTTTCTACCACACTGTTTTTAACGTATAACTGCCCAGTTGTGCAAACATCATATATCCCAGATGTCCAAAAAAAAGAATTTATACCTAGGTATCTTCTATATAATGACATGACATGCAATTCCTGTCCCCTGATAACAAACATTCCTTTACCATATGAAATAGCCTAGACATTCAAGACTTTGAGTATCACTAACTAATATTACCAGCTCCAAGATAGCAGAAACTGGCATTCACCTATATACCTTGGATGTACAAGACTACAAAAAGGGATATTGCTTCCCAATTTTACATGAAGGGCAGTCAGAAAGAACAGAAATTGGGTGAAACCCAGTCATTTCAGGAAAACCAATGTTCTAGCACCACAAGAAAACCTCGATAGTGAGCCAGCAAATGTGGTTTGTGGATGAACTTGTAATTGGAAGTGCATTTGACTGACTGCTTCTCAGGAACATCATATACAAAATAAAGAAAGAAAGATTTCCAATCGTAATGGCAAAAATATGAACTTTGTGCAAACCATTAAACCAATATGCTGAGAGAGCACTTCGCTGACTGAAACAGAAAGTGAAAAAGAATGCAAAGACATCCTCTGCCTCTCAGCTTAAGGTTTAAAGTAATTTCTTTTAATTACTGTACAATGATACCTGTGTGGATATCATTGCTAGAGCTGGCCCATTAAACTCTAAGCCCTGTGCCGAAAAGAATCTCTAAATCACTGTTATCATCATCTTTGGACTATCTAAACATTGACTATCTTGTGTATTTATGAACATCAAAATCTTTGACACATTTCAGCTTCTTACTGCAGATAAAGAACCAGATTTTCTTTCTTGTTTAACTCTCTTGCTTTGCTACACAAGTACAAAATGCATAAAGCGAATATATCTGGCCCTTCTATGACCATGCAAGGAAACAGTCACTATTTCACAGGATACAGCCAAGGTCCCAGCTCTGCCCATCTGGCTGCCACCTCGGGAAGAGTGTGAACAGAGGGGTTCTAGCCCTCTGTTCCAGCCATCTCCCCTGCCTTGCTGAACACTTGGGCAAGCACTCAGCACGTCCTCATACCTGCTAGGGACCTAGCTGCAGCTAAGAATCAAAGCCCAGGTCTTTTTTTTTCTAATGCAACATTGGAAGACATATTCAAGAGCCTCCCCTTCACCTTCCCCCTCCCTTTTCTTCTCCCTATAACTGTCGACTCTTTTGACTGAGTATGGTATCACTGGGATTGATTGCACAAGACTCACCTGAATGCCAGTCAAAATGTTTAGCCTTCCATTCACCCGCACATTCTGAGACACATGATCTTCTTCAAACAGTCACCCTGTGATTTGCAGGTAAGGAAAAAGCGAATGGTGAGTCATCAAAGTAAGTACAGGGCTTAAAATGAACTGAACTGAAATGTTCCATATATGCAGGTGTTGCTAAACAGCAAAGTCCTTGTTTGCGATACACCTTATTTTACCTTCAACCCATAGTGACTTTATCACACCTCATTTGTAAAGTTCGGGTATGAATTCTTACAAACTCAATGTATTTCATTTATCCATATAGGTAAATCTTTCCTTAACAAAGCTGTCCTGCTAAATCTGTTAGGGCTGAGACAATGCCTGTAACTGTGCATCAGCATAAATAAAGGCCCTAAGAACGGGCCAGTTATTCCCACAGAACACGGACAGGAGATCAGCACCACACATACCCAGGAAGCCTACGCTGCCCCAGAACCAAATGCAATGTAAACACATTGGCCCAAAACAGCATTTGAGCTAATGGCAATTTGAGCCTATGGCAACAGCTTTATTGATACCTAAACTACTATTTGGCAGGCTGCTGCTGCTGCTGCTGCTGCTGCTGCATTATACGAGGGGACAAAAAAAAAAGGGCTTTAGCTCAGAAGCCTCAATCCGTTACACAGCAGAGAAGTAAGACACAGCATATTTTACAGAAAAACAGGCTAGCAAGAAAAGAACCCCTTAAAAAACAATTACTCTTATGGCGCAACACTTTCTTTATATGCGCACACCCAGACACATCCTAATATCTAGCCAATTTCAGCCAACGAATATCCCAACTGTGGGGAAAATTTTGGTCACGGTGCAGACACTATTAGATCCCCAGAAGATGCAAATGTGAAATTGGATCTTCCTCAGTTCTACTATTCGCAGAACTATTTGTAATTCAAGAGAGAGACATAAACTAGACAAGGTGCCCTGGCAGATCCACAAAAGTGCTCACTTACTTCCTTTCCTGGTAGCCTTCTAGTTGCAAAAATGACAGCTCTGTTCTCCAGGCATGTGATACAGCAACTACTGAAGACATTGAGTTTATCAAAGATATTCATTCCAGACAAAAAATCCCCATGCTACAGAATTTCTCAGATTTCCACCACTTCGTGCCATGGGCTTTTTCACTTTCATTGCCTCATTTACGGTTGGGCTTGATGATCTTAAAGGTCTTTTCCAACCAAAAGATTCTGTGATTCTGCCACTAAAAAGTAGATATGAATCCATATTATTCTCACTATCCAGTTAGCAGTGCTCCTTGCTTTTAATTCCCAGCAGGATCGATTACCAATGAATAATTAACAAGAGTGCTTGAAAGCTCAGAAATACAGCCTAAGAGTCTAAGAACTAAAATGTTTTCACATGAATGCATGTGCTTTATTAATCAATTTTACAGTGTCCGATCACAAACTACTTCTTAGTTCTCTTTCTAATGGCCCAGATTAATACCAAAATACAAATGCCTTTGCCAAATAATTCAGAAAGCCACTCATGTCACTGAGGCTACAGCTTTTTTTACCTCAGAGATCAACTTCAGCTTAAGAAATGAAAAAGTCATATATTTTCCAAAAACAAACCCCAAATTTAAAAATAACCTGGCTTTCAACTCTGGATTTTGTCAAGTTTTTCCACTGTATTTTCTGTTCTTTGGAGCCACAGTATGTAACAGTATAAGTGATGTGATAGAACAGATGACAGGACAGATTGCCATGTTATCTTTCAAAGAGCCAAAATAGATTCAAGGGTGGAAAGGAAGGAAACTTTCTATAGTCAGAATTACTGACAGTGATTTCCTATCTATGACTTACTTGCTAGGGTAGGTCCTTGCAACTGATTTGCTACCAGTAACGTGGTCTACGACCTGCTCATGAGAAGAGTATCTTAAAATAAGACCCTGAAGAAGTGCTCCTTCTCTGTACTAGGTAGGGAAAGTGCATGTCACTGCACAGCTGCAAGTTCAAGTCCCTTTTGATAGAACTGAATCTTGACGTCCTGTAGGCTCTGCTGGTAGTAATCACCATTGTAGTATCAGGGTTGCCAGGCCTTCATCCCTGAAGCTGGAAGTCTGACTGTTTATTGAAGATTCACTGGCAGCCTTAAACACCTCCCTGGCCTTGTGACTCGGAAGTGTTATTTAGGGAAATTGGGAATAACTAAGGTTTATGCAGATAATGTGTAACAACAACTCTTAGTAAATCTAGTTGCTGCCACCTAAAGTGGCAGGACTCTTCTTTTAGATTATTTTGCTGTTTCAGAATTTGTGGCCAGATTTGATTCTTCAGTTTCCCCTGTATCTTCTCTGTATTGGCTAGTGGGTTTGTGTACAGTCCCAACTGAATGAAATGGTGCATACTTGTGTTGAGAGACACAAGCAGCAATTGATCCTTTTTAGTGCTAGTGGATTGTGTTAACCCTAACCACTGACAAGTTCCAGGGTACAAATAGTGAGTCACATCACAAACGTTCTTCTGCATTTTCAGAACATGGAAATACTGTCAAGAATTTTTTTCAGAAGTTGTCAAGAAGTTTTCAAAACTCAGATTGGTGAGACATTAGGAAATATTTCTAAACTATGTCAGTCAAGTGGCAACACCTGTGCTTGGAGGTCTACTGGACAAGGAACAGAGAAATTAAAGGTGGCGTTCTTCATAAAAGCTATAATTGAAGGGGCAAAAATATTTCAGAAATTTATTACTAAACTTATAGAATTCTTAAAAGAAAACCAAAATAGTTTATAGTTTCTGAACTAAATAAAAATACAAACATAATATTCAAAAGTTCAGTGAATGATTAATATACATTTTAAACATGTCATGGACAAAAAAGAATTATCAATAGTTATAATTGTAATGGCTGAACCAAAATATTAAGTACTTACGAACATGTATATTAACTCTTTACAAACTATTGAAAGTTTACTTCAGTGCACCTGCTTAAGAGCTGGTAGTTGAATAACAATAACAACATTGTCTACACCAACTGGTCTGTACCTTTTTCAGATTTCAAAGCATCTGAATTTTCCTGGAATATTTCAAACTATGATTCTTCAAACACTGTAGTGTTTCCTGAAAGTTCTAGCAGAGTAGCAATCAATATCTAGAAACAGTGATGGAGCTCTGACAGTGATTGATCTCATTAAGGACAATGGAAAACTTTCTTGAGTTTAGTGGCATACGCACTCAGACTGAAAAGAGTAAGTGTTGGTAACAAGACACAGGAGGTTGCCAAAATTTTCTATCTGTACTAAAAATGTCTTCACACTTTTTCTTTTTTTAATCTACAAGTACAGTATGTAATGCTTACAGGAGCTAGTTATGTATTCAGAAAACAACCTTTCTATGGCTATCAAGACATATAGACCTCCAGCCAAGTAAAGCTCTCCACAGATGAAATACTAGTTTGGCATTATTTACTTAATTATTTCCATTAAAATGTAAATCCGAAAATTTGAAAGTAATACTCAGTTTTCCCTTTATTTTTCTCCATATTCTCAAATTTTCTTATATTTCTAATGGGTTCATTTAAATGTATCTGGCATCTTTTCCATATTTCTCCTGTTGGAAAATGCACAGAGAAAATCTGAAAGTTTTCTTATGCAGTATACCACAATCTTCAAATGTGGAGGTAATACAAGAATCATAACCCTCTTTCTTGATCCTCCTTTGCTCTCCAGCTCCAGAAACAATTAAAATCCAGACCATTTGGAGGCATTCATCTGATCCAACATCTTGCTTGAACAAAGAGGTCAGAATCTGAATCCAGACACAAGGACTGTTTACTGAAACTGCCATTGTAGCAGACACTTCTTATTTAAAGCGAGACAACTCTGGTCTCCACTGGTGATACACTGCAAGGTGATTTCTCAACCAAACGCTTTTGTTGTTAGAGTCTCAGAAGCTAACAGCAAATTAGGGATTCCAACTGCAGCAAAGGAGAAGGCCTACTCAACACTTAGGTCCTCTGCCACCTCAGAGATGCCTTTGTGCTGTGTTGGCTTTGGCTTTTGGCTTCTGAGGAACCCTGATACTTACAGCCCATGGCAGAAGGTAGTACATAAACCTGAGGTTTGGTTTTGGGCCTTTTTAAAAGCAAAAGCTTTTGTTGAAAAATTTTATATAAACACCTACATTTTATTTGAGGTGATAAATGGGAGACAGAACAAAGAAGTGAAAACAGACAGTAAGTAGATTAAACAGCATGAAGAAATCCTATTTATAGTTAAATTTTCTTTTATGGATGGTAGCCTATTACCAGGTCTGGAAAAGGATGTTTATATGAGGTTCAAAAACCCAACAACTAAATTTAATTACAATAACATATTGTACCAGCTTGAGAACTATCAAAATTGCCAGTGTTCCATTTCAGGTACACGTGTATCCATTTTTGCATGCACATCATAATCTGAGATATCAGAAGGCACTGTTTTTCCTGTAATTATACAGAATGTGTTGTTTGGGCCAAAGTCCTTTGGTACTGTGAGCGGTATTTGTGAGGATAGAAACAAAGTCGTATTTCATATCCTTAATTGCTTGTTCTAACTTATGAACAGGATAAACGGGGGCTCCAGTATGTGCTCCACAGTTCTTTTACAGCAACCAGCATTTGAACTGGAGTACGCAGTCACTACAAAAATTATGCTTATGTGAGAGTGATGCTTACAAGGGACTCCCATACATACTACACAAGAGGAGTTTGGTCCTAGATGATAAGGGTTGGAGGTCGTGTGCTCATTCTCATCTTTCTCGCTGGCCCCAGACTTCAATATCAGGAATGAAGGCACACAAAACAATTTGACATTTGAACGGTGCTAAACCTAGGAAGGGCAATAAAATTGTATCTTTTTCTTGGAAACTGATGGTCACCAGAAGAATTTGTGCCAGCAAACAATTTGATTAAATCCAATGTACTTTTTCAGCTAACCATCATTTAATTCACTATGGGCCTGCTCTCCATTACTTAGTTCTGATCACTTATGCTCTCCAAAGCAGAGTAAAACTGTGCTGTTCTAGTTTGGTAGCATTTCACATTCACTGCATGGTGAAAGGTTATGGTGAAAGGTTACTGAGAACTAAGTCCAGGTGGTATCACAGGCCTTGGCTTGTTACACTGAGGATTTGCTAGGAATGCAGCTACATTGGTGCAAACCCTCTGTACTGGCAGAGTAAACAACCGCACACACTATGCATTGTTGCAATCCACCTTGGTTTCAAGCAGGGATTAAATTCTGCAACTCAAGCTAGGCAGAGGAAGACTATATGGACACAATCCTTCTACCAAATGTTGCAGGAGCACACAGCCCCACACAAATGGAGGGACTTAGTCCCTTCTCCTTCCCCATAGTAAATCCATCCTTGAGCTCTGTAGTTACAGTGTAGAAAAAGGATAGGAGTTTTTGGACAATTCCTGCTCAGTCTCAGTTTTACATCTGAACATGAGGATGGATAGGCTTCAGCCGGTTTAACATTCTACGTTACTTTATGATCTCTTTTGCCTGGATCAATTTTGTTTAATTATGAAGTCATGTAAGCTTTCCTTACAAAATTTTATGCTTTCCAAAAGACCAGTTGGGTGTGGCTAAATGTATTCACTATGTTTAATGAAACTGTGGAAATTAGGGAAAAGGTTTGTCTTCTCTATCCTCCTTCCATAGCACTATTGTTCTTTCCAGTGTTCTTTGGAGTGTTTCTTCACAGGTTTGTCCAACCTGGTTATAAGCTTTTTTGTTTAAAAAGAAGGAGCTGTATGAGGACACCATTTTGAGTGATGCTGGATAAACAGAAACTGTCTGTCAAAGCAGAGTTAAAAAAAGTTTATATGTTAGAACCACTAGACCTCAGGAATTCTGCTGACATTTCACTCTTGTTATTTCTGAGCCCCAAAGCAATGGGAGATTGAGGTAGGTTTGCCAAAATTAGGAATGGATTCCCTCTGCATGACTTCTGTATATTACAGATTTGGCATTTCCACAACCTCAGGCTAAAATATTTCACTGTTACAACAACCTGCCAGTGAAATCCTTTCTCTCTCATGTAGTTCCCAAACCAATATCTTTACCCAGACAAACCTCTGACAGTCTTACGTAGAAGATTTGTCAGTACAAACACAAAGTGATTCACAGTGGTGATTGCTTCAGTGTTTAGAATATTATAACAGCCTACAAAGATGACGTAAACCTTCAGCAAAAGGTTATAGCATGCCTTCTGATGTTTTATTCAGCTGTAGCTCTGCTCACAACTCCCACTGAACTATGTACAGTGTTCTAGGTGTGGGCTTGCCAAAACCTCGTAGGAAAGAACTAAAACCTCTCACTGCTCTGGAATGATTTGTTGTATTACAGCTTAAAGCTATAATAAGGCCTTCTAAGAAAGGCTCTGAAAGCCCTCAGTAGCTAAATCAGTGTGCTTCTGATGTCTCTTGAGACAAAGCAGCAGCCACAAGGCCAGTACAATCTTTGCCACACAGAGATGTGGAGAACAGGAGTTCCACCCGCCCTAACACCAAATGACAGGGAATAGGAATGTAAGCCAGAGCTGCCCACAGCCTGCTGGAGGCTGTGGGCAGAGTCAGAGAATACTCAACTATGCAATGCCATTATCTGAAGCCTGTTCCTGCCCAACTTGGCAGTAAAAGGCTACAGAAACCATAGCCATAACCCTAAGACCATAGAGAGTAAAATATTAAAAGCATCTGTTTGTGACAATAGAGGGGAAAATATTAAAAACATCTCAATGAATTGTAGCATAATGAGCCATTGGCTTCCAGGCCTAGCTGGAAAGGCCAGGGACATTACTTCACCAACCTGCTCATCGCCACCTCCCAATGACCTCCCTTTTCACCACAGCTCACTGAGCAGAACTGAGTGCCCAAACACTCCCTATTCCACCACAGCACAAAGGTCTACGCTCTACTAACTGTCAGTGAGACCTAATGCTTCCAGATAGTTTGAAAACAGGTGTTAGGACTTTCAGAAAGTTCAGGCAGTCTAGCTCCATCCTATATGTTTAGTGGGTGCTGAAGAGGACAAATGCACCAACCATCACAGAACAGATTTTGTATCACTTCTCTACAGCACAAAAACCTCTCCCAAATCTATTATCCTTTAAGAACTCAGACGTATAATGGAAGTCATCTGGAGCTACTATAGTCAGAATAACGTAACTGCAGTTCGTCTACCATGGTGCAGCAATGAAAAGACTCACAACCATAAATATCTTTATCACCGCAGTATCTTCTGTGAATGGGGAGCAATGTAATCACAGTCTTGACATCACGACTGGTATCAGTCTGTCTTATGACTGGGTTAAAGAGATATTGTCATAAAAGTTACACAACTGTCAGGCAACAATTATTCTTAACAGCAAATTTAATAAAATGCTTTGGCATCCATTCCTGGAAGCCTAGAACTTACACAGCTTCTCCTCATCTATTCCATGTGCACTTTGACGGATAATACCACACTCTCCATCTCTGCTTATAGCTTCAAAACCTGCAATTTTGCACAAAAATAAGCTGCATCTTAAAAGCATAAATGAATTTGTTTGCAAAAATCAATAAAGACAATAAATCAAAGTTGGTGAAAACAGAGCAAGTGTGCTGTAAAGACCATTAGCTTTCCATACTACTGCCTAACTAATTTAAGGCTGAAACAGTAATCATACTTTAAAAAGGCAGATGACTTACTGAACACTTGCTTTTTCTGAATTAAACACACGGTCTTAGCATACAAGGCATAGTTCTAATTTAACAAAAATATCCTAGACCCAGTAACTATAGGACAGTGACGAAACAGGAAATCCTGCCTTTGCTGGTATGAGAAAGTAAGTGAATGGGGCTATCCTCAGCCTAGCAAAGTTTCCTCCCTCGTAGCATTGAGAAGCTTCCTTGTGCTGGACCCAGTCTGGGATTAAACATGGGCATTCAATTTCCAAAACTGTCAGTCAAGAACCTTTCACACAACCTAAATTCATTTTGAAGTGCTAAAGGAAATACATGAAATAGAAGCAAGTCATTCAGTGTTCACAAAATGCAGCTGATTTGAAGCAAACTATATAACCTGTTGCGTGGGTTGACTTTTATCTCATGTGGGTTTACTTAGCAGAGCTAAAAATGTTAGCCAATACAAGGTGTGAGGCCATCTTCTGAACAGATGCAGATGATAACCTTGTGAGCTCAGCTGTCAGTTCCAATCGCCTTGCAAATGATAGTGTGTTTCCAGCACAAGTTACAGGAATTTAGACAGTTTGTTTGTACTAATTGAAATTGCACAACTATACACTTCTGCACGTAAATGCTGTGGAAGCACTGTGGAGGTTTCCTCACTGGGGCTCTAAATATGAGTTACCAGAACTCTGAATAAACTCTTCCCAAACAAAATAATCCTTCCATTCCTAGGGAGTAACTATGGCCCAGCAATCTTCTTTGCCCTTGGTACCACACATGCAATAAAGGTCATTCTCTTTCAGGATTTATTCAAAATCTTAACATTTAGCCAAGTTGTTAGCACTTTTTCTTTTTGTTCCCTTAACGAGGGGCTCACAATACCAAGTGTCATTTATTTTAAAGGACCAGCTCCTGGAATCCTGTGATTATCCTCCCACATTTCTTTTACAAAGTTAAAACACAGGGTATGCCGGTGCTTGACAGTACTCTAAAGCGATGATTTATGTGCTGAAGGCACATGTCTATCCATGGCAGCATGGAGTTCCACACAGGCTCATTCACCCTGCTGCACAGTTCAGCATATTGATACAGCCTGTATTGATACAGTATGCGTGTATACAGCAGTACTGATATAGTGTAGAGCAGGTAAATTTCAGGCCTTCGTGAAAAGCACATGAAATAAAAATCATCAAAAGAAGAAAGCAAATGCAACAAACTCCACTTTTGTTCTGGTTTTCATGATCTGATTTGTTAGTTCTAAACAGGATGCCCAATCTCTGCCACTCAAATAGGAAAGCATTTTGACAGAAAGCCCAGCCTGCCTCTACCTGCAACACTGCCAGCTCCTGCTGCCTTTAGGCCCTGTATCACTTTTCCTGCAGCCTAGAAGAGCTGTGTTGTCAGAAACTCTCCATAACCAACATTAAATGTCACTGCTGAGTGACATGAAGCACTGGCAACTGCACAAAGGCTGAGTACCTGGTCTCCACAGTCCTCCAAACTCCTCCTGAACACACAAACAGAAAGACCGAGAGTGGAAAATCAAGTCCAAGACACTGCGTAAGCAGAGAATTCCTTTAATACCAGGCTACTGGGCCATTCCCCAAAATTTACCTAAGCATTTCAGCAACACACTCTACAACACTTTTAAATACCATATGGCGCTGGATTACTTATGACTTCCCACTATTGTTCTCTTTAAAGAGTTCTGTTAGTGTATTATTGATACAGAGGTCAGACACCCTGAGGACAGTGTAAATGGGAAGCATCCTAGTAGGAAAACGGGCTTGGCACTGCTTTTTAGCTACGATTCAGCATGAAAATTCTTTGTGGGGAAACTGAGGTGAACAGTGCAGTGTAATTTACTCAGCACACAGAAATGTTGAACGTGGAAGTATATGCGCTCCATCGAAATATACAGACCCCGATCCCGCAATCAGATTCAACATTTCACCATGCTTGTGCTTACACAGAGAGTATGTCCTGCCTAGCCATACCGAAGAGGAGGACAGGGGTCCTCCCCACTGCGGGGACGCCCGAGCCCGGCCCCGCCAGCACGGCCGCTCCCCTCACAGGGCCACGCAGGATTTCCTGCCTCGGCAGCCCTTCAATTCCTGGAAACGACTTCTCCCGAGGGCAGGAAGGGCGGCGCCCCGCTGCCCGCCGCCGAGGGGGCGAAGAGCCCGGTGGGGGCTACGGCCACCCCCGTGCCGGGGCCGCAGGAGCCGTCGCACCTCACCTGGGCGGCGGCGCGCGGCACCACAAAGCGCAGCGCCGCCCCGCCCCCTGCCTCCCGCCCCTGCTTCCCGCCGCCGCTGCGCGCGGCTGCAACGGCCGTAACGGCTGCAACGGCCGTAACGGCACCGCGTGCTCGAGCGCGCTCACGTGACGGCCCGGAGCAGCCCGCCCCGGGGGGCT
>VYZW01017709.1:37779-50232 GCA_013401315.1 Balaeniceps rex
TAACCTCTCAGCTGTTTCTCTTGCTGTTCTTCATATTAAGCCAAAATTTTATTTTGCTTAATTGTATCCTGGTACACCTAGCTTTACAAACTGGGACTATTCAGATGAATGCACTCCCTTTTAAGACCGGACTATGCAGCCTGTAGAAAGAGAAGTGCAGCAGCAAAGGCAGTAATAATTTTGTAAGGTTTCATGAGAGAGACTCTGACAGTGCAAGTGAACAGGCCGAGACGTACCTGAGTCAGCAGAGCGCTCTTGCAGCAGGGAAGGCTAACCACATACTGGGCTGCGTTAGGACAAGTGTAGCAAGGTTGTCAATGGCGGTGATTATTCCCCTCTACTCAGCACTTGTCAGGCTGCATCTGAAGTACTGTGTCCAGTTTCAGGCTTCACAGTACTGAAGAGAGATTGACCAACTGAAGAGAGCGCAACGAAGGGCCACTAATACGGTTGGGGGACTGAAACACAAGATGTACACAGAGAGACTGAGGGAGCTGTTTATCTGGCCTGGAGAAGAGAAGGCTAAGAGGGCATCTAATTACTATCTCAGATACCTAACAAAGGGTTATAGGGGAAACTAGACTCTTCTCACAGTTGCACAACAAAAGGACAAGAGGCAGCAGTCACAAGTAGCAGCAAGGTAAATTCTCACTGAATGTAAAGAAAAACATTTTCATAGTGAGTGGCTAAGCAATGGAACAGGCAGGTTGGAGTCTGTGGACTACCATCCTTGACCTGATCAAGCTTTGAAGTTAGCTGTGCGTTGAGGAGGAGGTTGGACTAGATGACCTCCAGAGGCCCCTTCCCACCTAAATTGCGATTCTGTTGTGGGGTGAGGTGGGGAGAGCGGGGTCTATATAATTAACAGGTTAAATATGGAAGTGGGGGAAGGCAAAAGCCAACATCCTACATGTGATTAGACTAAAAACTAAAGCATTGTTGAAATATAACCCTCTGAAAAAGTGGTGGGTATCTAATTTTTATTCCAAATTGTAAGTATTAGCATTTTCGTTCTCTACATAGTCTCTTTCTTGTTTACCCAGCTGTTTAAAATGTATGCATGTATTAAGCATTTTATATCCCTCTGCTAGTGAAAAAGAATTAGGAAATACAATTCATAAGGCAAACAACTGGTGCTATATATCATTCATAGAATGCTCTAATAAAATCTGGTGCATTGCAGGCTTCTTAAGTGGTCTTGCACTATATTTAGCAATCAGTGAATAACTGAAAAAAAACCCTAACAAAAAAATGCATAGTGGTCTATGTTAGTGTTTAATGCACACAGTGAAGATATCATTGTGTATGTTACATGTATCCATCTCTGAGAACTGAGACAGTTGTGTGGGATAGTATGAAAAGGGATGCAACTGGCCTAATCAATTTGCACAGTTGGCTGAGAATAGATGTTGACATCACTAAATAGAAGCACCTTACGTCAAACACTAAACTCTGTCCTTATTACACCAAAGAGAAAAAAGGACTGCATACAATATATAATAGTTTTGAAAAGAAAACTAATTGCGAATGCATAAGCATTTGGCATGCGTACATTGCAGTTCTGAATGCAAACCCGTTAATACTAAAATCGTATTGACAGGAAATGACTTGAATTTTATTTCAATGTGTATAGAATATGCATTTACATAGTTTTTTCAAGGCATTTATTCTCTTTATGAATTTTTTATGGATAAAATCTAATGGAATATATACTAATCCATTACAGAAGTAGTTAGAAATGATTTTGATCTACCCACATAATTAAAGCCTCTAAACCTAATTGTGGGGAAAAAGTAGACTTCAATGACAGGAGCTGGGTAATTCTGGTATTTTAATTCACATGCTGCCAGTTGGCTGAGACTACGTATATCACATACAATGGGTGGATGGTGAAGTCCATAACTGAAGTACCACATGTCTCCTTATTTCGGTTGTACATCATTCATTTGTGTTCTTTTGTATTGTTGAGAGCAGTTTTCATGGACTGTAGAGAGCACCTTCTGTCCCTGTGAGATTGCCATGTGCAACATGGAGCCCATATGGGATAATTTAACTTACTTTGTTTTACTTAATTCCTTGTGCATTTAAACTTATTTCCACTAACAATCTTTTAATCTTAACATGCTCTTAAAGTCTTCTAATATGAAGGGCCCCTGCATTCAGGGATAAGGGAGAGAGAGGAACTCTAGTTTGTCCTGTACTATTGAGTTTTGGTTTTGGACTGTCCCAGGCTGCCTCTGCAACGTCAGATCCACCCTCTTTCAGTACAGACTCAAGCCCAGTCCTGTAACTGTCCGTGCTGACTGTTGTCAGTGTGTGCAACTTGTCTTAGGAAACTGCATTTGTGCTTGGGTGTTACTACCTAAAACAGAGGGGAAATAATCTCAGTTGTCCTGAATTAAAAGCTTGAGTGGGTCCTCAGAGGGAACAAAGGGCCACATTACTAGATTTTGTGTGATAGACCCTACCTAGATCTCTAACACGGGGAAGAACCCTTTGCTTCCACATGGCCTTGAGTCTGGATGGGTTTGGGATGTAGACTTTCTCAGAAGGCTAGTAAACAGTAATATAAAAACTAAACTCCAGACCTACCATGCTTAGACTATCATTCTGCAGATGCAGCAGAATTAGGTTATGATGGGGTGGTAAGAAGCATGGGCTACTCCATTTCCTCCTCTTCCAGAAGAGTTTTGACAAAGGAGCTGAAGTAAATGCTTGTCGTTCCCTCTTCCTGTACCTCCTGTTATCCTTGACTGGTATTTTTTCAACCTATCTACTCCTCAGCCTTTCTCTGGTGTCTCAGGAGTGCAGAGGAGGGAAGGGCCTGAGGGCACTGATCTTCAGCATTTCTGAGCTGGTAGAAAGCTCCCTAAGGAGTTCTGCTAACACTGCATGTTGGAGCAGCCTCTGAAGTTAAGCTAACTCTCCAGATCCAGGAGTAGAAAGGTTATTTGTAAATTCAGTTACGGTTTATGCACAACTGATGTTCTGTCCTGATGTTTTTTAACCATCTGAGAAATATATTCTCAAAAACAAAAGGTTAATTTAGCCCCAGAGTAACAAATAAGATGTTGGAGCATATGGGAATATACCTTTGCATTTGCACTTCCAAATGTGTTTTGTGATTTAGCAAAACTGAAATAATTCTAAGTAGAATTCTCCATGGGTGTGAATGCATTTTTTAATTACTATTTTATTCTTTTTTATCCAGTTATTCTCTAAGTTGTGTGATAGTGTTAAAAGCACATAATGGAGATGCAATGGTGGGGCACACACTTGGCAGCCCATCATCATGTTTTGGAAAGCTGTACGGACTTGGCAAAAGCAGACTCTGTAGCTAAATGCTAGCCGTGGTCCAATGCCGTGTCCTTTGGGATTGCTTGCAAAGATGGAAGTTATTTCCTTCTCCCTTTCCCTCTAGCTGTTATTCTCCTGTGAAAACAAACAAATAAAAAAGAAAAATCCAAGCTGGCTACCTGGAGTATTTAAACCCCTAATTGAGTAAAGCTTTACCACTCATATATTTTTAATGCTTACGCAAAGTCAGTGGGAATACTTGCGGTTTATTACTGTGCTTTCTTGTATCAAAGCCTAGAAACTGTCGGTTGCCCTACACCCTATTAGAGATGCATTCCAGCGACTTCTCAAGGTGTGTCACTCAAGTTTATGGTCAAAACTCAACTGTTTAAAAATTTGGGAAAAGGTAAATATGGTTCAATGGGATTATATGTCAGAGAACAGAGAGCTTCTAGCTGTCCTGGGGTTTTATTTTATACTTTGCTGGAAAAGCTGCAATCTGAATTATATAAGAATTTATACATTTGTGGTGGGAAAGCACTGAATGGTAAAAGTTGCTGTAGACGGTCATTAAAATAGAAACTACATAGTAGCATGTAGCTGTTTCCACAGCTGCAGAAGCCTTCAGGCTCTGGGTACACTTTGATGAAACAGAAAAAAAGAGTGAGACTTGAGACCTTTTCTTTATCCCCATCAAAAGCAGAGCCCTGTTTCTCTTTTCCCCATTTTAACCACCTGACTAATCTTTGTCATTGCTGTATTCTGCTAAATTTACTGTTGTGCACTAGAAATAATGCTTTCTCCCTTCTTCCTGCCCTTTTCCTTTCTTCCTGTAGAAATGCTCTGTAACGAGCTTGCAAGCAGATCTAAAGGTTTGGGTTTTTTTTAATTGCAGTCCAATACTTCTTGAGTCAGTATCAGAGCAACTCTGGTTGCTTTGTATCAATTTTCTCCCACATGATGCTAACTTACCTGTTCTGACAATAACATTCGCTTTGTTTGCAGCAGTGATAGTCTCGGTGTGTTTAATAGAGACATGGGGTTCTAGCTCTGTAATTTGTCTTCAGAAAGTGATCATTTAGGCTGTAAAACAAAGGTACCAATAAGGAATTAAGATTTGCTTGTACTGAAACAGTCCAGTAAAAGGAATACCCTTTTTATCACCCTGCCATTTTTTTATCACCCTGCTTTGCTCAGCCCCCTGAATTAAGTGGGATGAATTTGGGCCTTACTGTGTTCCTAAAAGTTGCATGTCCTAGAAACAAGTGAATACACAGGGATTGTTGTTCTTGCATAGAATGAAAATTTCTAGCCCTCCTTTGTGGAGAAAAAATAGTTCATGTAGAGCTTGAAACTTAAAAAAAGGAAGGTAATTATACTATAAATTTTAAATCTGTTGACTTCTTTTTTACTTTTTGTTGCCAGCATTATCAATTCAATATTTCTTTGATTGCAAGCAGATGTCTGAGTGAGAGTTGTTTTAGTTTCAGATGCATTTGTCTGGTCCATCCAAACTCTGTGCAAAGCTAGGGAAGTAACACAGTATTTGCGATGATGCATGTTGTTCTTCTGCATCTAATAGCCTCCTGTGATATGAAGTTGCAAACTGTAATTTTTCCTGACGTAGATGTACTCAACTGAAAATTGTTGCAGTCTGACCTGGTTAATGCAGTTTTGGCTCCTGGGTATTTGAAAAATGTAAGTAATTGACTATAACCAAATGCAGTTGGATGCTGTTAATCTGTTATTGGTACCGTTAACTGTTATTGGAAGTGGTGTTTTTAAAGGAACTTTATAACATGTTTTCCAGAAAATGACTGTATTATTGCTACAAGACTGTGCAATGTGTGAGTCCAGGTTGCTGTAAGAGAATAGTTTCTTTTCAACAGTCACAACTATGTCAAAAAAGTTCCCTTAGCTGCAGTAGTTGTGCCCGTGCCCCTTACTGGTTAGTTACATTTTTGTTGATGTCAAGCAGTAAATAGAAGAGCCGAGAGCTGTGTTTTAGCAGGGAGCCTGGTCTGAATTGTGAGTGCTTTTCCCAGTTACAGACAGGGCCTTGAGCCGTTTTCACTGGTTTAAAAAACTCCAAGTCTAGATTGTCAGCTTAAGAGAAGGGGGGGGGGGGGGGGGGGGTTTANTGTGTGGTTTAATTGTGCGTGTCTGTTTTACATGAAGGGTTCAAATGTTAGTGAAAACGGAGAGAAGTAATTTCAAAACATAACAGCAGCACCTGCTCTAAGAAATCGTGCACCCAATTTAGAGGATTATCCAGGGAGGCCTTCAGGACCTTTGCATTTTTTAATCATACACAGTATTTATAGAGTGTGTATATATGCATGGGCGTGCAGGTATTTAGTTTGGTGTACGACCTTTTCCCGTGCGAGGCCGTGGCAGAAAGCCCCGCAGTGTGCTAGTGCCGGGCTGGAGAAGGATGGTGCGCCCCCGGGCTGCCCCCCGCTTGCGGTTGCGCGCTTTCTGCGCTGCCGGCAGCAGCCGCCACCAGACCAGACGGGCCGGGCCAGGCCGGGCTGAGGCGGCGGGCGCGGCTCCAGCCGCCGCCCCTTTACGCGCGGCCTCGGTTGCATGAATGAAATCCAATCGCCGCGCTAAAAATAGAACGCGCGGCTGCGGACGTCACAATGCGCGCGGCTCCCGCCGGCCCGGCCGCCCGAGTCGGCNTGCCGGGCATCCCGCCCTCCCGGGTAGGTCCCGCGTCGCCCGGGCGCGATCGTGCTCCGACCTTGCCGGCGCAGCCTCCGCGGCTGCGTGTGCGGGGCCGGGTCGGGCTGGCAGCCAGCGGCTCCGCAGGGGCCCTGCGCGTCCCGTCTCCCCGCAGGTGCGCTCCCGCCTCGTCGGGAGGGAGAGGAGGAGGCATCCTCCCCTCCCCCGAGTACAGAGGGGGCTGAGTCCTTGGTGAAGCAGGTCTGTCTGGCTTCCTTTTCCAGCGAGGCCACAAGGCTCAAGGCAAAAATAGAGGGGTACGATGTGTACGGGAAGCAGAAACCCGGTGCTGAGTGTCATTTACTAAAAACCTGAAGGATTTCTCTTTCTCCCTCTTTTTTTTCCCCCTTTCTTTCCCCCTGCTGTGTCTGTGGAGTCTGTTGTGGGTTGCTGTGACAACAGCAGGAGGCTGCTGGGGGGTCTTGCAGCACACAGATTATCAGGTGTCTGTGTCGGGACCTGTTTGGGGGCCATAGAAAGGGGCTGTAGAGACAAACACTAGTAGACTTTAAATTGTTAAGTCAACCTTTAGTGGGTATTGTGGCATCCAACATCTAGAGTGAAGAGAAATCGTTCGCTGGACAGACTGAGGCGGACTAGTCAGAGAGCTCCGAGTTGCCTTCTGTTGGTCAAGGGGCTACTCAAGCTGCTGAAGGCAGCAGTATACTTGTTTAAAAAATGGTAATAATAAAAGAAAACCCTTGAAGCTCTGCATATGGTCACAGCAAGAGCAAGGAAGTGATGCCAGAATAGTCTCAATGACTTTGTTCATCCTCAGTTTGTATACTATTTCAGGACACACATCTGACTCAAAGGCAAACGTTCAGCTTGAGCTGTAGTAGAAGCTGAGGTGGAAATGAGTTTGTTCAGTGTGCTCGAGGGGAGTTCTTAAGCTACCAATCTTTCTAGGCAAAAATAAAGCATGTGGGGAGAAAACCACCATTGTTAGGTCTACATTAAAGAGTTGTCATATGACTGCTCAGTGTAAGTAGCAATTGAATGGCACATATCTCTGTACAGGCTGTATTTCAGGATTGGGAGTCGCAGTACATGGAAACAAAACAGCTTAATTTCTTTTCAATGTTTTTCTGAGGTCCTCTCTCATTAGGTTATGCTTTTATATGCACAGTGGATTTGTATGCCTGATTCTGTGTCTCAGGGATACAATGTATCTATACACTATTAACACTAAAAAAACCCTGGTGAGTTCAATATGTGTAGCGAGGTTCTTTATCTAAGTGACATAATACTTAAGGAGCATAAGATCTGGGGCAGGCTCAGATGTGTAGAAGTATTTTTATCCAAGAAGAAATAAACATCAATTTTAGCTCTGGGGAGCTTTCTAAAGCTCCTGCCCTTTTAAAACTCCAAGCTTCACAAATACTGTAGAGCATTAGGCTGAGAGGAAGAGCTGATCACTTGTCCAGTAAATCCTGATCTTTGATTCTTTGCTAATACATTTTATTCACTGGAAAAATGTTTAAGTCCTGCATCCAGATGTTGCCCTGTGCTGAAGGGGATGAAAGGACAGAGAAGCCTTGAAGTAGGAGAAGCAAAGGAGCAACAGGTGTTCAACATGCTCCTCCCTTGCTCCCATCTACCCTGCCAGAAGAGCACACAAATGTTGTAGAACGAAGTATGTGCTTGGGAGGCAGGGAAAGGAAAGGCTGAGCAGTCCTTGCTGCATACAGCAGGCTTGCAGAGCAGCTCATAGCAAGACTAGTCAGACTGGTGTGAATGTACCCTTGGATCCTTGATTGGGTTTCCATAAAAGAGCTCCAAATCTTGTGCTGAAGGAGTGAATGGTGGCACAGTGTGTGAGCTAGAATTGGTCCAGCCTGCAGCATGTGTGATGATAGTTGGGCTCTTTGTTACTAGGGGTAGGTTCATGAAATAGAAGTATGGATTCCCTTTGGTTCCCATCCAACACCATTCTAATTTTCTGTTTTCCTCTCCTTTCTGTCTGACATGAAAGACACAAGATGGTAATTTCTCTCTTCCCTTTTAATTTTTTTTTCCTTCGCAAATGAGTCTCTGTGTGGCACCAGACATTACAGGTAAAAGCCACATCTACTCACCTCCTGCACAGTTCAGTTAATGTTGCTGGATTTACATTTGAGACATAAATGAAGAACTTGACCCAAGATCTGAAAGTAGCGTTTATCTGAAGTCTGCCATCCTGAAGTATTTACTATTCTAGTCAGTGTTTAGGTCTCTGGGGGGTTTTTACCTGCTGTCGTTGTAAGGTCTCACTCTCCTTGTGTAGTTTCCTTGTAGCAATCACATGTGGGAGTGAATAAAATCACATATAATATCTTTCTAACATCACTGATTAACAGAGAGGAGAATGCATGAGAAATGTCACATAAAGTTCAAGAAACAAGAGCCTGATTCTGTCTTTTGGAAGGAAAACAAGCACAGAAAGTTAATTCAACAGCGCTCTGTGCTAGAAGGTCACTGGTGTCTCTGGATTATTTTTCTTTGTTTGTAGCTCTAGCAAAACTTGATAAATATTTTCCCCACAGAAATGCACAAAAGTTGGGAGAATGCCTTGTTTGGTGGTTATTGTTGGGTTTTTTTTTTTCCTTCTGTACTGTTGGGAACGCTGCTCAGAATAATGACCTTACCAAACAGAGCATGCAATGTCAACACCTGTCCTTATAAATGGGTAAAACCAGTAACAACCTATGCTACAGTATCAGTAGTTTTATGCTGTACAAGCTTCTGATGCTCTTAATTACATAAGTGTAAAATCAGGGATTTCATGGCGTTTATTACCATGAAACCCAGTAGTGTTGAATCAGGCTTTTCCAGTGATCCTTCTCCCTTTGATCTCAAGTTTTATATGTTATCCCAGATACTTTTGAGCATCCCAGTTGCTAAGGATTCAGCTGCAGCTTTGCCCCAGTTATGTTGATCCAAATAACAAACCAGGAGGCAGAGCATCTGATGCTTTATCTACATTAGTGGGTCATGTGATGCAGTAGCCAGGGACCTGGGGATGAAAAAGTTGGCGCTCAGGACCCAGTGTCCACACTGCACACATTTCAGGGGCAAAGGGTGTTAGTTCAGATTACCTCTAATCTGGTCCTATGGACTGAACGCTCGATCATTAGTGGTGGGTGGCACATCTTTCACTTCAGATTCATCTGAAGGGAATTCAGTTTGTGCACTCTGTGACTGCACCTGATGTGAACCAAAGCATGGTAAGTGGTGATGACTGGGATATTTGCTTCAAAAATGTATTCTTGATCTGAACTAAAATGCCTAGTAGAGGTGCACCCTTAATCGGCTCCTGCAGTGTAATCTTTTGTTGCAGAAGGAGGACTCATCTAAGGACTCAATGCACAATGGCATTTTATGGGTGGCTGCTTTATAAAGTACCAGCTGTTTGGTGATGGTTATCACCATCAATGGGTATTGCCTGTTCTTCAGTTACTTGGTTCTCAGCTGCTTTTGTTAATGTCAGCCACAGTTAATTTCAGTTTGTGATGATATGACAGATTATGACCCACAGCAATGACAGATCTTGGTCACTGCCTAGTCCCCTGTGTCTGCTGTGGTCATCTCTGGTAAATGGAAAGAGCAGTCAGTTGTAGCCAGGTGTATCCGGAATCCTAACAGAATGCATCTGCAAAGCTGAAGTCTGAGCCTTAAATCCGTCATGTACAAGCTATGGATTATTTCCCTCTTTCCAGGGGTAGGACCAGTGTAGTCACCCTTCCTCACATCTCTCTGCAGAGCAAGAAAGAAGAAACAAGAGGAGGCCCAAGGGACTGCCCTGTGTTGTGGCCTGTTCTTGAGGTAGAGTCTGAAGAATTGGTGAAGGGAGGGGTGGCAGTGTTGCAGGCTCTCCCACCATATAGAAAACTCTCATCCCAGATTCTCACACACAAGGTTCTGAAACAGTTAAATGTCCTTCACCTGCCGTATGGATTAATTTCTAGAGAGATGATCTCATCACAAAAGATATTGCAAGGTATGTCACAGGCCAAAATAATATGTAAGTTGCTCAGTGTAATCAGCTTGTTGATTTCTGCCCTTCAGGTCTTCCAGAACTTGTCAGAAAATTGACATAATTCAAGTCTAATGCTGAGCATTGCATTTGGATCTCTATTTGGTCTGATAGACTGTGAGTGTGTATAACACAAAGACAGGTCCTTGTGGACTGCACATCTTCAGGAGGCTCAAGAGAATCAGTTATTGTACCTAAAATTGGATGTTTTCATGCTCAGCTATTGAGCTTCAGGGCAGTCTGTTTTATACAGTAATGTGGGAAGAATTTGTGTTTTGCTAGTATCTCTGCGTTTTGGTCATCTAAGGAAGTGCTCATTCTTACTGATAAAAAGGTGGTGTGTCATCACAGAGGTAGGCTGGGCTTGGCAACAGTCCTAATAACTAGCCTTTAGAAACAAACCAATCTGGAGTCAAGCATGCTGAGGAAGAGCAGACTGACAGGCTCCTAATACTGCAAGCAATGAATTATTATTCCCTGTCTCTACAGTTTCTACAAAGGTTGTAGTGATGATTTGACTGAGAAGTTTTCTAGGTAAACATACAGATGTCTGTTCTGTCTTCAACTTTACATCTTCCTCAGAGGCTGCTCCTTTCATTTCTGTGTATGGCCATGGTCAATTTTTTGCTCCCTTTTAAACTTGAGGGATAGAGCAGGGATTATGGTAGCTGAATGGAGGCTTCTGAGAACTTCTTTCTTCCAGCAGGTAACACAAGCTAAGGGGTAGCATCCAGGATTAAATCTGATGCTTGTTGGCTAAAAGCTGTCATGAAAGAAGCTGTTTCAGGCAAGCCAAGTGCAGTCGGTCTCGATGACAACCTCAGTACTTACCTTCTCCAGCTATATCAAATTTTAGCAGCATTCTGTGGGATTTATTTCTTTGTTGATACTGGCCCTAAGCTGAAACACTCCAACTACCCCAGAACAGCTGAAAAAGGGTAGAACCAGGTTCTGCCCTTGTGGAAGATAAGGGCATTCCTGCTGACCTGCTCTCCTTTTGGGGGCAGCAACAGCCAGGGTTATCTCATTTATCACCTCATGCAGTGAAGCAACATTTCAGTCTGCTACCATTCTCTTTCTACCCATGGTAGATCCAAGGGTCTCACATTTGAGATCAGGTTAAGTTTAGAATATAAGGGCTGCATTCTCAATCATTGACTGTATCTGTTATCATCATCTGTTGATGGGCCAGGCAGGACAAGTAGTTGATAAATTCCAGAGTTAATCTTTAATTTCTTCCTCCTTTGCAAGTCTCTTCCTTTTCAGTCTTTCCATGTAAACTGCCAGAACTNTGCCCATCTTTGTCCCCTGGTGACCTAGTGATCTGATCCCACCTTGAGTTTTATTACCCTTTGTCACCACCTGGTTCTTTGATGCAGACAAGGAATAGTTTTTCTTTTTAAAGCAATCTGCCCATTGGCCCTCCTGCAATTTAATAAAATACTAGTATTAATTTATACCCTGTGAAAATGTTTTCTGATGGTCTTTGAGCAGCTGGTATAGTTTGTTACTTGATACCATGTTGTGATTTATTTCACAAATATACTTGGTGGGGCCCTAAATTCATTGATTAAATTGAGCCAAACCGCAAGGCAGCCTTTTGGCCCTTAACCTTTCCCCAAATCAGAGCTGTCTGTGAATTCTATGCTCGTGCACAAATGAACAGTAAGTGCCCCTGCTTTTTCCCCTGGCATATATGTGTTAATCCATTAAGATTCTGAAACAACACGTGGCAGGTTATATATTGAGAATGAACATTTCACATGCTTGTTCTGGCTCATGTGCTCTTTGGTCCTTACCAGTGTATTGCTGCCTTGGGACTCTGCAGTGTAAGGTAGTGACTTCAGTGCCTGAAGAACTTGGCATTTTGCATCTCCTTTTCCAGTTTCCATGGTTGCAAGCAGTAATTTTTCAACTTGGGGATGGAGGCAAGAGCATTGCATAGTCTTGTGTATTTTTTTATACTCCTTTTGATATGTTATTGCATAATGGCTCTCTGAAGGAGTCACTCCAAAAGTATACTCAAAAATACATCTCCAGAATAGATTGAATTATGGAGTACCTACAAATGCTCTTTCATAGAGTTTCAAAAGAATGTGTTTTTCAGGGATAAATGATGATGGTCTTACTACCTTACTGGTGGCCTGAGTTTTTCAAATAATTCCCACTCACACCATTCATATTAAGTGGTAGTAGATTTTGGTGTCTCTTTCTATTAGATTTCTTTAATGTAATTGTGGCATTGTAATTGTGGTTGGCAATCTGTTTGTTTGAAGGACTTCCTGGTTTGCATGTTTGGTCAGATGACTTGAGATGGGTTGGAATTTTTTTTTTTTCCCCAGGGGTATAACTTAAAGAAAAACTTTACTGAGCAGGCAAGGTTCTTACATGCTGTCACTCAACCTTCTGCTGAAGAA
>VYZW01017710.1:0-32664 GCA_013401315.1 Balaeniceps rex
TTAGTTGCCGACTGGGGCTAAACCACGACAACCATAAATTCATACAGAGATTTTAGGAATTATTTTTAGGAGGGAGTTGCATAGACTTTCTGGTTCCTGTATCTCTGAGAAGGCTTTGGATTTGCAAAATATCTCTTGAAGAACAGGATCCAGCATACCTTTGTCACAGAGAGTGTAGTATGTAGGTATATTGTGACTCCTCACACTTTATAAACTCTGGGGTAGAAATGTTGTTTGCACAGACATAGAGAGTGGAAACGGATTTGCAAGTGTAACTTAATTATTACCTCAATTGCCTTCAGTTATGGCATCCTGTTTATTTGAGAAGTTCCTGGGTTTAGTTTCTAAATACATTACTTTTCTCTTTGCACCGGTACTTTGTGCTAATATTCCATCCCATTTCTGTGATTCTGGTTTACAAGATCATCGTCCTCTACTTTTTCTCCCTCAGTACCCACAACTCTGTGAAATTTGCAAATACTGGAAGCCTACACTGAAGTCTTTCACCAAAGATATGAATAAATTATGGGGTTACACAATATCAAACTCGAATTATTTCTAGTTTTCCAGAATTTCTAGAATTCAGACAATTCAGATACATGTATTCTTTTTTGTTTGCCCATAAGAGTTCATCCTGGTTTATAGGGGTGCTTGTTTTCCCCTATATTGTTTTCCTGGAGATGGTCAGTGTGTTCTAGAGTGTGGATGCATAAAACTAACACAAGAATCAATGGATTTTAATTATTATGTTTAGGAGGGAAAATCCCCTGTTGAAGCCGTGAAAATATGTTGGAAAATATACATTTGTTGCTGGCACATAGTTGATTTCTATTCAGTAAGAAGGGTTGCCCAGGAGATTTTCTGATCTTTCAACTATACCAATTATTTTAACAATAGGTGCAACCGACTGGCCTTCACCATGTCTCTAGACCTATATGACTGCAGCAGCAGCCCTACTTCTAGAAAGCTAAAGGAATATTTGTTCAGCTATTGCCTGTAGAGGTATGTGGAAAGAGAAAACATCAGCTCCTTTAAGGTGTCTGGTCAAGGACCTTTTCAATGCAAAAGTGGATAATAAGAAAAGGAGGAAGCCATTAATAAGAAGATACAGAGACACAAACCTGACTGACAAATGATAAGGGAGGGAGTCAGACCTGGTCAGTCACACTAATTGAAGAGGATCTGTGGGAGTGTAGGAATGTTTCTTCCAGAAAGATTATCTGATCAGAGACCTTGTCAAATGGGAAACTAAGGAAAAAGGGGAAACCAGAAGCAAAATATACAGAGGCACACACCTGACAGGTGACAGTAATGGAGACAAAGACAAGAAACAAACCTGGTCAGTCACGACAACTGATGGACTACCGAGAAGCTGAAGGCAAACCGGGACTTCACAACTGACAAGGATGCAAACATGAGGGGCCCAGGTGTTGGAGGAGATCGGTGGGACTATGTCAGCTGATGGGGGAACGTGCAGAGAAGCGGAACAGGGAGGAACAAAGCGGGGGTAGACAGGAAGGGGTATAAAAGGGGCCAGTCACATGTAAAACAGAGCCAGTCTTGTCTCGCTGAGTCCTGCACCTGAGCACCCCAGTCTGACCAGCCAGTGAGTAGAGAGCCCCTGGTCCGGGCAGGGTTATCAGGCAAGCAGAGGGTCCGTGCTGGTATTCAGGGGGACCTGCGAATGTGGGGTGCCTGTGGGATGAGTGTGTGAGTGCTGCGTGTGTGCAGCAAGTACCCAGCTGGACCAGCTGGCTAGTTGGGGGCCCATGGAGTAGGTAAGGGGGTCTGGGATCCAGGCAGGGGTGCCAGGCAGGCAGAGGGGCCATGCTGGTTCTCGGGAGACCTGTGAATGTGCATGTGCTCGTGAACCTGAAGAGTGTGGTGTGTGTTCTGCACCAGTGATCCTCTGCCTCTGCCAGCCGAAGAGGAGGAGGGGACGTGGCTGGCTGTGCCTGCGTCTGGTGTAAGTCCTGAATGTGGGTGCTGCTGGAGGCAGCACCTTGTCTGTGGCTGTCTGTATGACCAGCTCTGCCAATGTCCTCTGTGTGTGTCTGTGTGTGTGTGTGTCCGTGTCTGTGTCTCTGGGATATGTGCTCAGCTTTGCTACTGGTTGAACCCACAAAGAGGAAAACAACAGCCTGGGCAGAGACCACGCATCCCTGGGGTTGGAGGAGGCGGCTGCTCCTAACATCAGTTAGTATTGCCATTCTTGAAGTAAACATAATTAACTCATCTTGAGGATGTCCTAATTTCCAAAAAATAAAGCTAAGTAAAGTTAGAAGGCAGGGAGATTTTGATTGTGACTGATTTTTTCTCTTATTGACAAAATAGCCTTAGAATTACATTAAGAATGACAAACATATAGAAAACCAATCTATAGAATTCCTATGCAGGACTACAGTTCCCTATTATATTGTATGGACTAAAAGATGAATGTATTTGTGCCTTCGGTCAATTGATAAGCTTGAGCAATTCCTGTATAAATAGCCTGGCTCCATCTATTTTATCCTATTAATTATTACAGACCACTCTTGTTAAGGGAACTTTTCTGAACTTACTCACTTCACCCTTACTGTAAAATAGCTGTGGAAAGGCAGGGGTACAAAGGAATTTATTTTCTGGATGAACATATGAATAAAGAAAAACTGAAGTGCTCCATTTATCAGAAACCAATTGACAAAAATAATCTCATCCCTGCTGCAAGTTTTCATGCATCAGCAATGAAGAAAGGTCTCCCTTTTATTCAAATTTTAAGGGTAAAAATAATTTGTAGTAACTCCGATGAAAATAAACAGAAGATAAATGAAGTTCCTTTGACATATTTTGAAAGTGAAGCTATGGAGGGAGAGGAGACAGTATAACTCAAGCAAAGGAGATGATGACAATAATGGATGGATCTGCATAGTGAATGAGTAAAACATACATACATATATAATACTCTAACATAACTCTAATATATGCATATATGTCTACTTTATACCCTAAGGGCAAAGGGTGCATTTTCAGCCTATATGAACATATACAGAGTTGTAGGAGTTATTTTACTACTAAAAATATTTTTGGTTTCATCTAAGCCATTTTCACACTTGGAAAACTGTGTGTAATAATTCAGGGTGGCTTTTTCAAGGTGCAAGGTCTAAGCATAGATCCTTGAAAAAGTCTCATGGGTCAAGAGCTCTAGGGCTACCATTTCCTGCAGCCAGCACAGCCATGGGAAGGTTTTTTCAGCTGCACCTCTTCTGTAGATGGCAGCAGACATCCTCTAAGACAAAGGCCAAGTAGCAGGTCCTGTCAATTGGTAATATGGATCGACCTTTGCTGACACCACTAACCAATTTATTACTCTTCAGCCTATGCTGTGAAGAAATAAAATCTGGGCTGCAATCCTGGTGGATTTGGGCACAGCCAGCAACTGGGTGCCTTTTAGCTATTGAGCCTAGGCACCCTAGTTAGCTGAGAACTTCAGTTAGCTATTGGTAAATCCTGTTATACTTGCCCTATGATTAATTAGCGCTTTAGCCTTCCAGCACACTGCGGATGAGTACATTCATTCTTGTTGTGTCTGATCAAATGCAAACACTGGTGAAAAGTAATATCTGACACAAAATCAAAGGCTGCTTCCACTCAGTAGCAGACTGGAAAAGGAGGAAGAAAAGAATAACATTGCACATATAGGACACAATAGGGTGGCATAAACATTGAGAAACACTGTCAGGGCAGAACTCACCACTGCAGTGACAACCAGCAACAACTTCCCTGCCAAATCTAACACAGCATTCTGAGTACAAACAAGCGTATGGATATTTTGTCAGCAGTGCAGAGTGAGTCAGTGTGAGCCAGGCAAACTCCTGTTGCATATTAGAAGAAACAAGTTTCTAGGGTCTGAAGGTACTTTAGTATGTTGGTATGAGGAAAAAACAGATATGTCATGTTTAGAAAAATGTTCTTGCTCTTTATTTTCCTTTTTCAGCATAGAGTATTTGCTCAGAAGCCACCTCTTGTGGTGTGTTCTGACATCATGTTTTACACCATTTATTAAGAGCAAGACTTTAAGTTTAATTGTTTGCTAAAGGATATTCACACTACCTGCCCCTATTGTTGTCTTGAGTGGCTTATGTGAGTTGCTTTTACTGGCAATATTGTGCATTTTGTCTTCTATCCAAAATCTACTCAAGTCAATAGATTCCTTTGAATGCAGTGGTTTCTGGACCAAGATTTTTTTCCCTTGATGGTTAAAGTCTATTTGCCTTACATGTGTGCATGTAAGTCTCCCCTCTTCCATTTGCTACTTTTATCACCTCTAGGGTTTCGAGTGCTGCTGTGTCCACTTATATTTTCAGATTCTTTGCACATAGCAAATACAGCTAGTTACTGTACTCTGGGCAGAACCAAAGAGCTGGGGAAGGAATGGAAGAGTGATTGAAGTTTCCATATCTTTACCTGTTAGTTTGTAGGTGTGCCCTTCAGCTGCTTCCATAAAGAGTGGCATCCTAATTCTGGGTGCCTTTAGATTAAAATTTGTTTAATTGCTTCAGGTTATTCCTAACAGCAAAAGCATCCTTTAGAAAGGTGCGTATGTCTGATGTGGGGGGAAGAGAGAGATTTTCTTAATACAGTAGGTGTTACTTCCACAGTTGGCAACTTAAGAAAAAGCCCTGGGTATATTTCATCTTACCCAACTTTAATGTTAACATCTACATCATTTAGCCATATTAGCTCTTTCATAATGAATATATATAAATAAGCAGTTCTGAAATCTATTTTGAAGTAATATATGAAATAGGCATAAATGAGATCTATTTTAAAAATCTAGTTTAGGGTGAGATGAATTGCTCCCCAGTAGTGCTCTCCTCACTGTCTATAAAGGGGACAGGGGGAAAAAAGTGATTAGCTCAGATGTAGATGCTCCAATTTGTAGGCACCTAACAGTAAGTGTCCAATGTAACATAGGTGGCTGATGTCTCATTAGATTTAATGGAAATGTAGTCAATAGGATCATAGAGTCCTAGAACAGGTAGGTCTGGAAGACCAGCCTCTGGAGTTTGTCTAATCCAAGCCCCTCTTCAAAGCAAGGCTAACCTTAAAGTTAGATCAGGCTGCTCAGGTAAGTTTGGGAGATTCCATAACATCTATGTTCCACTGCCAAAGAAAACCAAACCAGAAAAACTTATGCACCTGTGCTTCCTTGCACAAAAACTCATGCACCTTCTGGTGCTTGACCACTAACATTTTTAAGCTTTTTTGCTTATATAGTTAGAATTTATCTTACTGAAAGTTATGGTCTTATCTTTTTGTTGTGCATAGCCGAGAATCTGAAGACTGAAATTAATCTTCCTCTCAGTTTTTTTCTTCTTGAGGTTAATTAAACCCAATTAACTCAGCTTCTTCTAATATGGTATGTGCTTTAGTCCCTGACTTCCTGATGTCTTGTAATGGGGGTCCAGAACCTGGTGCAGTATTATGCCAGATGTAGTCTCACAAGTCCTGAATGGAGGCAAATAGTCACTTGCCTTGAACTTCTGGCTATGCCTGTACTAACACAGATTGAAATACAGCAAACTTTTGTAACTATGAAAGTGCACTACTTATTTACGTTTAATATGTTGCCCTCTAGAATTCTCCAGCCCCTTTCTGAAGACCTGCTCTTTATCCAGTCAGTCCCTGACCTTTTACAGTCATATGGAGTTATTCCAGTTCAGCTGCAGGACTTTGCATTTGTCTTGGTTGATCTTTATGGATTTTGTCAGTCCATTCTTCCAGCTTGTTGAGGTTGCTGTGAATGGCATCCATCTTTCTAGCATATCATCTGCTTCCCCAGTTTGATGTCATCCATGAGCTATTTGAGGTTCCATTCTGTGCTATCATCAAGGCCATTGATGAGACCTTGTATCAACCCCCAAGGAACATTAATTTAGCTGATTGCTAGATTGATCCATTGACCATTATCCTCTGAGTTCAGCTTTCTGCACAGTTTTTCACCCACTTTGTAGTCTACCCATCCACAAGGGCCAAAACAGTGTCAGTGAGATCTGAAGGGCCTGAGAACTCTAATGCACCTTCTCAATAAGGAAAGAACAGACTTGCTTAAGGGCTCCTCTACACCTAGAAAACAATCTCCAGTGAATCCTTTAAAAACTGGGAAGAAGGGGTTCTGGTATTGAAGATACTAGGAACAACGTAGCTCTAAATCTGACTCTGATCAGCAGCCAGGAATAATAATGAAATACTTCTTACGATGCTAAGCAGTGCCAGAGTCACTTAGCGGTATGTTAAATACAAAATGGCTTAAAGCCTAAAAGAAAACATGACTGAAATTAAACACAAACAATTGAACCTTTATTTTGAAAAGTATTAGTTTGCTGGAACAGAGTGACAAATTCTAATGAATGTCCTTAATGATTTTACAGTGGGACAAATCATCTGTGAAAGTAAGGTGGTTATAAAAGACACTTACTGTGCAGTATGAATGCTAAATGAAATCAGACATCCCTGTAATCAACATCAATAAAACTACCATAACTAATTTTACTGCTTCAAAGAGCAGCATAATAAAATGAACCAAAAGAAAGAATCTATGGCCTAAAAATACTTCTCACACATACACACAAAGATGTGCACATACATATACATATATACATTTTCAATGCTGAGTAAAATGCTTACAAGGGTAAAATGAAGCTATTTACCAAGATAGTCTTATCCTGGTTATGGTTATTTCTTTTGACCTTGTGGGGGAAAAAAAAGCACCCTTAAATAAACATGGAATAACTTTCAGTGGATTTGGGATGATATCCAGAAGTTAAATAAATCTTACTCTTCATCCAAAAATAATCTCTCCAGATTGCATAATCCAAGATCCCACCAAAGGTTTTACAGGTTTATTAAAGATCCACAGTATAGAGGAACTACACTTAATAATGGCATAAAAAGGAAATGGTGAAGAATAGATACACTGGAGCAAGAACTGACTTTTTTGTTCTGCGTTTAAGCAAAGGGATTTCAGCAAGTGGTGCAGTGGGATTTCTAGGAGTTACTATGATAGGAGTCAAGAAAAGAGTATATGAAGGAAAAAGATAAGCAGGTGGCTAAGGAGTACCTTAGATAAATTCAGTATTCAAACTTCTGATTTTGAATCATGTTTCAACATTTAAGCATCGTTCTGGGTAAAAAACAATTATTTGGAGAGGATTGTGTTTTGATTTTATCCAATGGACAAAGAAGATATTCTAGCTCCTGTTAGGTTACAAAAAAACTAGCTTCTGATTTTTCAAAACTGCTGCTTTTTCTCTTATGCTATCTCAAGTCTGCATAAAAAGGATTCTCTTTTCCTTCTTCTTTCCCATCAAAATGCTGAAATGCATTTTTCACATTTTCTTCTGACAGTTATGAATGTATTCCCCTTTCAAATTAACTATCATGCCAAATTTAAAATTTTTGGATGTAGTCTTCTCTCCCAAAATTTTATTTGAATTAGGAAAGCATAGATATTTTTTGATTTAACAAGGTACCATTTTATCAAGTCATAAAAGTTAAGTGCACATTTCTTCATAAAATTCCCGAATTACTTCAAATCATTGGAGTGACAAGACTTGAGAGTCACAAAACTGCAGCTGGTGCTTGCCTTGGTGAGAACATGTACATAACCCATGTTGGATGCTTCTGCAGAAGTGTGAGAGCCAATCAGATTCATCACTGCAAACATTGAGCTGTGAAGAAAGAAGAGTGATCTTAGGGAGGGAGACAAGGATGGATAAAGTCTTGGCTTTACACCTGCTGGACAAAGGGTGAGAAAAATTGATATAATTTGCTACAGACATATGGTAGCACAAGTTAATTTGTTTGTATCAACTGGGAAGAAGGTAGGGTAAGTGGTTCTATCTTGAGCCATAGTGGCTGTTAGGCACATCCCTGCGGAGATGAGTAATAGGCACATCCTTTAATCAAAACTGTATCTAGGCCACAATATAGCTGTAGCATTGCAATGGTATCTTTAACATTAAAATTGAACCCCTGTTGAGAAAGAGGTGAATTTTTTTCTCCTTGTTTCCTCAATTACAGTTTTTTCTCTCTATAATCCCTTAATACCATTTGTTGCTAGTTGAACAAATATAGGAAATACAAATACAAACAGTGAATCCTTCATGTTTTCATATTTTTTGCTTTAAGAAACTTGTAACTTCTGAACCATTTGAACATCCATCAGATTCACTGAATAGTGCAGAACAGGCTTTCTGAGGGAGGTGTCCTGCTGTTGGCATCTCTCCAGGCCTCTTCAATGAAATACTAATTTCAAATAAATTTAATTACCCCCTTCAGAGTTCTGGCTTTTGCTAAATTTGTATAAATAATTTGGGCGTCTAATTAGCTCCCACTTTGTATCACATAAAATAATTGGGACTGCTTTGTCAAGCAAAATCTTCCTTTCAAAATGGATTGCTCAAATGCAAGTCCTTGCTCTTAGTTCAGGAATTACATCACTTCCAGCTTCATCATCTCTTTTTCTAAAGCTGTCTGATGTTGATCAGTATGGACGCCTCCTCCTCTGCTGCTGGATACAGACACAATTGACTTACTAATATCTCAACAATATTGCAACCCAGCTTCAGCTTTCCTATGTTTTCCCTTCACCACGACAGCATCTCAGTATCTCTATAATGCTCTTTTTCTGCAAGCTGTATGTTATGCAAAGGAGAAAAGGAAAAAGTAAAAGGAAGCATGTTTGATATATTCATTTTAAACTTGATTGTTATGTTAATTGAAGAAGAGTAGGTCAGGTGAAACCACTGGAGGGTTGTTCCTTCCCATGTAACTCAGCTTCTTCAGTCAGAGAAGCTTGCAGAGCTTGGAAGGTGTGGGTAAAGAACTTGTGGACTCACCCTAGGAAGACCTAGGAATTCAGAGCTCATGCAGAAGTTGAGAAACTGCTTAGAGGAGCAGAGGCTTTGGGCAGCCTTAGCAGAGGTCAGGCAGCCAGACTTCAAGATGGTTCAGAGAGCCTTTCTGGGGACCAGACAGGGCACTGCAGAGTTTATTGTGTCTAGGAAAGCCCCTGAGATGACTGACACCTGTACTGGAGCAAAGACTTGTTTGAAAAGAATGTGACTGGCAGGAAAAAAATCTTTATAAACCCTTCTTCATTTGTATTGACCCTGATATAGTCACCTCAGGCTTAATTCAGTTGGCATCAGTGTTTAGTTCCATTTGAGATGCCATATTTGAGATGTCACAAGACCTGCAGAATACACATAGCCTTCTAGAGCAACAGGTGGGGCTAGGTAGAATACCCCAGAATGTCTGAAATGAGACAAGACACTTTGGGTATGCTCCGTTGCTTAGTTGCCTTTGTTGCTTAGGCAACTGAAACAAGACCTGGAGATTTCTCTGTTTAAAAAAGCTAATTATCTTAGTTTATGGTCTAGTAAAACCTCACTGTCTGGAGCTTAAAAGCCTTTTATCTTCCTTTTTTTTTTCCTTCTTTTTTTTTTTTTTCTTTCCTCTGGGAATCTCATTATAAGGAGAAAGTCTAGGCAGATCTGCCTTCAGGCTCTGACCAACCCTGAGTCCTTTTATGGTGAAAGCCAGAATTTTAGGCATCTATTTAGGCATCTAACATGATGATTAGAGCCTGGAGGTATTCTAATAATCATAGTAGATACAAAAGTATTTAAGCATTTATAGTGGTCTCAGAGGAACTTCAAGGGTTTAATTCATTTTCTCCCATGTAGACACCTACTGCCATTTGAAATGCTCTGTTTTACCTGTCATGGCTTCTAGTTTCTTTTTCATAAGAGCACTTTTGGGACAATATGTGTTGTATCATATCTACCTGATCCTAAAAGGCAATTGTATTGGGTTTTTGTGGCAAGGTTTTGGTAGCAGGGGGGCTACAGGGGTGGCTTCTGTGGGAAGTTGCTAGAAGCTTCCCCTATGTCCGATACAGCCAATGCCAGCTGGCTCCAAGATGGACCCGCCACTGGCCAAGGCTGAGCCCATCAGCGATGGTGGTAGTGCCTATGGGATAACACATTTAAGAAGGAGGGGGGAAAAAGGACCTGCACAACTACAGCCGAAGAGAGGAGTGAGAATATGTGAGAGAAACAACTCTGCAGACACCAAGGTCAGTGAAAAAGGAGGGGGAGGAGGTGCTCCACGTGCCCGTGCAGAGATTCCCCTCCAGCCCATGGTGAAGACCATGGTGACTCAGGCTGTCCCCCTGCAGCCCATGGAGGTTAACAGTGGAGCAGATATGCACCTGCAGCCTGTGGAGGACCCCACACCAGAGCAGGTGGATGCCTGAAGGAAGCTGTGACCCCATGGGAAGCTGGAGCAGGCTCCTACCAGGACCTGTGGACCCGTGGGGAGAGGAGCCCATGCTGGAGCAGGTTTGCTGGCAGGACTTGTGACCCTGTGGGGGACCCATGCTGGAGCAGTCTATTCCTGAAGGACTGCAACCTGTGGAAAAGCGCCATGCTAGAGCAGTTCATGAAGAACCGTAGCCCGTGGGAAGGACTCACGTTGGAAAAGTTCATGAAGGACTGTCTCCTGTGGGAGGGACCCCATGCTGGGGAAGGGGAAGAGTGAGGAGGAAGGAGCAGCAGAGACAACGTGTGATGAACCAGCTGCAACCCCCATTCCCCGTCCCCCTGCACCGCTGGCATGGAGGAAGTAGTGAAAATTGGGAGTGAAGTTGAGCCCGGGAAGAAGGGAGGGGTGGGGGTGTTTTAAGATTTGTTTTTCTTTCCCATTATCCTACTCTGATTTGACTGGTAATAAATTAAACTGATTTCCCCAAGTCGAGTTTATTTTGCCTGTGACGCTAGTTGGTGAGTGATCTCTTCCTGTCCTTATCTCATCCCAAGAACTTTTTGTTATATTTTTTCTCTCCCCTGTCCAGTTGAGAAGGGGAGAGATAGAGCAGCTTTGGTGGGCACCTGGCATCCAGCCAGGGTCAATCCACAATGCAATAGATATTTATTTCTATCAAGAGAAGCCAAAAGAGTGGGATTCTTGCAAATAAATGGAAGGGATCCAGACCCTGTTGCTTGCTGTTGCCTGAACTTCTGAGAGGTCTGCACTTCAGTTCATATTCCTTAGGACTGTTCAGGTACTTTATATTATGCAGCCACTAGATTAAAACACAGAAATAAAAAACCTAGCGTCCCAAAAGCAGAATTATCAGGAGAAAATCTTTGCTATTACCACCTCCTTACAGAATGAGTTTCTTGTATCTGTGTAACACCTGATGCATTACTGGTTACTGTAAAGATGTTACAAATAATTGTGGCTGGTTATTTCATATCCAACAACTTCTTCACTTTCAAACTGCCTACATTTTGAAGGCACTGCCTTCATGGAATAAGTATTTTGTTGAAGTAAACTAATGACAAAATTTACACAGTAGCAGTGAAAACTGTTAACGTACTGGAAGCAGGTACGTATAGCCTAACAAACTACCTTTCTCATATAGCCATGAAGGAGTCATCATTGTTCTAGAAAGAGAAAGGTGATGGCTACCATTGCCAGACCTTTGAGTAACATTTGCTGTCAGAAGACAGGCATAAAGAGCAAGAAAAATTTAGTAGGGCTAGCATGTGACTGTGCTGTAACTTATCACCTGGTACCACCCTGTGGAAAAATAAATCTAAATAAGAATGTAGGAAAACAGGGAATGCACCAGAATCAAACAGGTATTTATGACAGTGGTTAGAGCCAGATACTGCACTGTGGGTTAGAAAATGCCTGTAGTTGACAATTAAGCAATAAAATACCCATGGTAAAATTCTTGCTAAGCCTGGATCATTAACAGCTGTCTTATGTCCCAGAGCCAAAGTAAAAGTTTATATCCCCTAGGCATTTTATCCTAGGCAGTGTAAGTATAGATATTTTCAGAGTAAGAGAATTTAGATAAATGTCAGCATTCATTCAGTTCCTACAGTGTTTTAAAAAGATGAGTTTTGCAGTGTGATGTACTGAAATGTAAACTGTCACATATTATATTCTATACATCCTCACCCAGTCTCACCCTAATGAATACTGTCCTTTTTGTTCTAATTCCCACATCTTCTCAATATTGACACACTAATAGCTCATCACAGAGCTTTTTACAGGTCAGTTTCCACTGTCTATTTTCCAGAGACTGCTCTCTCAAAATGAATAATCTTTCTGATTCCTTTACTGTGTAACGTACTAAAGGAGGTTTTGGGTTGGCTACAGATCTCCTGTTCCTGCGATACTTAAGACTCTCAAGTTTGCAGTCATTCCTAGATATCATTATTTAGTACACTGTGTATGTCACAAGGAACCATCTCTTCATGTGCAAAGTCATGGATATTCCTGTCTCCTGAAATACCTACTCTTATTAACCAACTTTGTTCTGGCAGGTTTTCGTTTTCTTTCCCATAGCTATTTTTCCTTCACAGATTTAACGAAGTGGTCTTGAAGAATTCATGTTATGATGTTTATAAGATGACTAACACTACAAGTAATGAATTGTTGTAGAAATTTTTTTTAATTGAACAATATTTTGTGCATGTACAACAATAAATACCCTGTAATTTTAACTTCATGTGGAGTTACAAGTGTTACAGTAAAATTTACAGGTTCTCAATGGGATGATTCAGGCAAAAAAACCTGTGCTTAATACAGAATTAGACTTCGTGTGCCGTGCTGGCTTTGAAAACACTGAACTGATTTTTTTTCACCCAGGAGGTCTCTCTTGGTTGTATAACCTCGTGGTTTTGGTGGAATTTTTCTTAACTAGGTAAGCCTAGAAAAATTTTCAGTCCTTTTAAAATATTAAGATTATGTGTAAATTTTCACTTCTCCAGATTTTGATCTGAAAAAAAGAACTAAATTATGAAATTAAGACTATGGACTTCTTAAGTGTCTATAATCTAAAGCTCCTAATATTTTTTTGACAACTTTCAAAAAAATTTATGTATAGGGGCAAATGTGGAAAGCATAGATGACATCTAAAATGCTCTGAAGAAAATGCATCTCTGTAGTAAATGAAAGATTTCCATTGCCTTTAACATTCAAATATTAAATGCACAATGCAAAATTCCCAGCATCAGTTCTCCCAGACTACATAAATTTCAGAATTCACACGCCTCTCAGAAAAAAATCATCCTCAGAATTGTCTCTTCCTTACAAAAGAACATCAATGCCTTAGGGATGGTCTTTTGTTTGCGTCTGGTGGAAAATGTGTTGATTATGTTAGAAGATATATGCCACAGGAATAAAATGTATTATTCTGACTAAAAATCCAATACTTTCCTTTTAAGTATGGTATAAAGGCAACATGACCTATAGGGCATTACTAAGGCATTGCAAAGTATCATGGATATTTTGGGAACCATTGTCTGCTTTACAAGGTATTATATACTTCCTACTTACTTTCAAGATTTCTGCTTTAATTATATTGTAAACTCCTCAGTATTTCACTGTTAAGAGCTGGCCCAGTGTAAGTAAAATATCTTTTTAGAACTGAATTCTTTGTTAAGAATTTAAGGCTACAGCATCCGTTCCTGTTTGGTTTGATTATGACTAGATAATTAAACTGAGATATTAAACATAGGAAACATTATTTATTTCTTATGTAAAAGTCTAATTTCATGCATGAGAAGTTGCTTCTTCCCCTTTTTGTCCACTTCTCCATGTCTCACTAAAGCAGTAATTTTGTGTGGAGAGATTTTTAGATGCCAGCAATTACTAAGGGCCCATACAGGTTGTTATTTTTATACATAATATATTCCTCACAGATTATTTGTTGGCTTTAACCTACTTGGCTTCCAACAGTTAAACCAAAAGACTCTGTTTATTGAGGAAAAAAACCAATGAAGCAAACAAAAGTCTCCAATGGATGGAAAGCTGTTTATAGGAGAATGTCTCAGATTTGTGTCCATTTAGGCTAGAATGGCTTGAATTTTTCATTTCTATCCAGGATCTCATACCAAAGTGATTGCACTACAGTGTACAACATAAAAATAACATGCACAAAACTAGACCTACTGCCCAAGGGAGACAGTCAGTAGGTCCTGGAAAGGAGGGGATGCTCTTCGCCTTCTTAGTGCAGTACCCAAGCTGCTTGAAACGATCAGTAGTTTGAAGTCTGTAGGGATTGTAGGGTTAGGACTGTAGTGAGAAGTTCATTAAGTTTGTTTTGTTGAATTTAAATATGTATAAACTTCAGCTTTGCAGGGAACAGATGGAATCAAATAGGTAGATCTATTAAGTTTCTCTTGTGTTTTTGTATATATACACATATAATTTTTTTTTCCTGTTTTTTCTCTCAATGGGTAGTACACACTGGAATTTGCTGCAGAATGACCTAGAGTCACATTGTACAACACAGCAAAAAATGAACAGTAATGTTGTGTCTGGAGATAATAAATATAAAATTTATCTTGTCTAGCTTTAGCCATGTAATAATTTAGCATCACATCCAAACAAGCCCAGGTAGTCAATTAAGAGTGGAAACACTGCTACAGGGATTATCATCTCATCTAAACTGTCCTTAGGATGTGTCAATCTCTTTTCATCAACTAGAGAGGGGTCCAGGATAGCTAGCTTAGATTCAGTGCACAGCTTTTGGGAACTAAGTTAAATGGAATGAATCCTTTGAGACAACCAATTAATATTTTTGTGTGAGGGATAAACCATTGTTGTGGGAGAAAGTACAGAAAAGCTGTAATTTTCTTTGTAATTTCTGCATGTGGATCTGCCCTTGCGAGCAGACAATTGGAAAGAAGCCCAGTTCAACAGCTTAATGTAAGTTCAAAGTACTTATTTGAATCAGCTGAATTTTATCCCACATAATCTGAACTTATTTTACAACAAGGAAAGAAAGAAAGGACAGAAGGGGAATAGGGTATGTAGAAGAAAGGTCATTGTGGAACAAGAAGCGAAGAGAGAAAGTCCCTGCAAGGTGAAAAAAATGCCCAAAGTTATTGGTGCATATCTGAAACAAAACAAACAAAACCTATTGTTCCCCTTGTTTCCCTCCCTCCTGCACTTAAAAAAAAAAAAATTAAAAAAAAAAGGCAAAACTGCTTTTCTGGAATAAGACCTAGGAGAAAAGCAGAATATTTAGAAACTTTGTTAAGGAGCAGAGCTCGGCTACATTACTTCTACTACCACACTTCTGAAGCATTATGCAGAGTTTCTGTATAGTTCCCCTGGGGGACCTGCAGAGTTTAAACCCTCTGTGCTGTATATTAAATGGAAGGGTTAGTTTGAAGCATTTGATGTATCTGTAAGAAATAAATTTCCTCACTGTGCTTTTACATTTGATGTGCAATGAAAATGGTGAGAAGAGAATACAATCAGCTGAAGAACTGTGATATGGGGAAGGAAATTTTATATTAATTTTCCTTTCTAATATGCACAAAGCAGAAAAAAGCTAGGAAAAAAGATCAAGGAGACGTAATAATAGACTATGAATGGATTAAATAGGAAAATCTCAGTTTGCAGGAGCTACATCTTAAGGTATAGGATACAGCAGTGGCAGAGGAATGACAGCAAGAGACGTCATTCTGACATGTACAAATCCACACAGCTTAGGAAGTATTGTGAAGCAAATCCTTTTTGCAAAATGCTTTCAAAATGCCTATCATGACAATGACAATTGAAAGACAGAGAGCTGTTCAACAGACAAAGAGGGAGAGCGATAAAGTACAATGAGAAGTGAGATGGAAGAATAGGAGTGAGGAGAGAAGAGGTTGCAGAGAAACAAGAAACCTTGGCTAGGAGTAGGGAAGTAAATGGACAAAAATGTATTACAGCTGTAAGAAAAAAGGAAGGTAAAAATTATCAGAAAAATATGATCCTTCCACTTCACAGAGTTATGTTTTATTTTACTCAGAAGTTTTTGTCATTATAAATTGACATTAGGTATGGTTTAAAGGGATCTAATATAAGCATAAGCCACTTTTAGTGACTTCGAGTTAGATTACTCTTTAATTTACATGCTGTGGATTAGTACGTACTGAATGCCGTATTGGGTGGAGGTGATTAAACAATGGAACATGTTGCCCAGACAGTTGGTTGAAGTCTTCATCCTTGGAGATGTTGAAAACCTGACTGGGCACAGTCCTGAGCAACCTGCTCATGTTGACCCTGCTTGAGCAGTAAAGTTGAACTAGACAACCTCCAGAGGTTCTTGCCATCCTCAACCATTCTGTGATTCTCTGAACATCCCACCACATCAAGGTGTGAAAGAAGCAGGTACTGCTAAAATCTGCCTTAGAGTATTCATTCTTGTTCCAAGAGAATTGTTATGGAGCTTGGTATTATAATTAAGAATAGGCAGGCAGCAAATCATAGCTGTGCTTTGTTCTGTAGATTTAATTTTTTTTTAAATGAAATAAAAAATGTAGTCCGTATTGAAGCTGTCACAAATTATATCACTTTTCTGCAAGATGACTGTTGCCTATTGAAAGTCTGGTAAGACATTACTTTCAACCATATTTCTCAGTTCATAAATATAAGGAAATTGCTCTTATCACATGAATATATAGTTGTTGTTTCCTTTTGAGATGATGTGTCAGATCAGAGTTTTTATTGTTTGCAAGGTATTCTTTTTTCTTCCCTATTTTAGTGGTTTTTGATTTCGGTTATAATTTTGAAAGGAAACCCACTGACATATACGAATATATGAAGCAAATATTTCTAATTTATCATTTTGGGTCTAGTGTTTATTTTCACATTGATTTTATTCATCTGAAGCTTAGCTTTATTCTGCTCTCCTTTGCTTTCTTTGAAAGAAAAACGTATATAAGGGTATAGCTCATTTATTTTCCTAAACATGTGCCCTGTGTTTCTAGACTCACCCTCTCTTTCTTAAGCTGCAGTCAAATACTATTCATATGAGGATGCTCTCATCAACAGAGATTGCTTTATCTCAGATGAACTTCTGACTATATGTTTGTTTAAGCAGCAGGTGGTGGCACATTTGTTAAAGTGGACCATTTGTTGTATTAATAAGACAGAGGTATCTATTCATTATGTGCAAAGTAACTCCAGTTCACGGCTACTGTTCAAATCCTGGCAGCCCTTGGTTCTGGAATCAAACCTGTAGCATATGCAATATCACTTGAAATGTAAAAAGAGAAAAATGATGGAAGATGGACCATTTTGGTGTCATTAAACAAACATAATCCACTGGTTTTCATACTTCGCCTTTTCCCATAATTATTCCATTTATCTTGATGTGGTTTCTGCATAGTCCTGAAAGGAATAAAAAACAAAACACACCTCCTCCAAGAGATTGAAAAATGCAGTAAAATAGCTGCGTGAATTAGGTCAGTCCAAAATGAAAGAACTGGGATGGAGCTGTACTGAATGTAACAGGACCTACTAAGATGCAGAGTGTTACCTTGAGCACACTGCTTAATTAAAGAAAAAGTTTCCTGGACTAGGGCAGGCATGGTTCTAGTTGGCTTAGAGAAGTCAGAAGAGTTTGAATCTGTCTTCACTCACCTGTGTACACATGTTCATAAAAAGGCATTTTTAATCGGGATAGCCAAACAGAGATGTAGGATAGCTACACGGTCACTATTCAAATTCCAGTACCCTGATATATTGAAAGATGTTAGTAGCCAAACAGAGTACAGAACTTGCACAATGGAGTTAGGAAACTGCAGTTCTGTTTTTGTAACTGTGTGAGGTCCCAAAACATTTGTCCTCCTTGCTATTTTGATCTATTCTTATACAAAATATATACATATGATATCATAAGCCTAGAGAAGGAGTTACTCAAAAAGTCATAGCAAATATTAATCCTCATAAATGCCCATTTTACCACCACCAGACTTATGAATCAACCACAATTTTAATTTTAAATTATCTTATTTCTGATCACTGAGATTAGTTTCACTCGGCAAAAGATTGCTGGTAAAATGGGAATTTCAATCTCTCTTTTACTTATTAAGTATTTGTTTGTAGACATTGACAAAAATGCTCTAGTCCAGGAAAAAAAAATTGTTAGTTTTCACAAAGTAATTTTGTTCTCATGAGATCTTGGCAATTTGTCTTGAGAAGAACTGTGGGCTGATCACAATAGGGCACAGACATGCACAAACAATAGCTGGCATGATTTATGATATCCTTACCTCTAAATCTACTCAAATGCACATTTGTTTAGTTGTCTGTAGAAGAGCATAGGTATAAAGAATCATATTAAGAGATGCAGTTTTATTTGGCGTTCGGTATAGACATGTACTTTCTAGCCTATGATTCTACTATGTCTGTTAGTACACCTTCTCAGAGTCATCTTTTACTATAATTTATTTTTTCTAGCCTTCCCATACTGCTTTCTAATCTATATACTTTAGCATTTGCGTTGTACTGTACTGTAGGGAACAGGGAGCAGAAGGGAAGGAAAGAGAGTCCAAGAGACATCTGGAATTATGAAGGAGCTTAAGATCATTATTATTGGGAATTGTTTAATTTTATTACATGGTACTAACCCAGGGGAACAATAAACCCACATTCCACTAACCAACCTGGAAACTTTTGAGCCTACGCAACATGGATAGGTTACATATTTTGTTAAATTAATGGAAGTTTTTAAAAAATTATCCTTACATTTGTATGCTGGATTAGGACAAAAATGGTACTTGCTTTTCAAGTAATTAGTTATAGAAAAAAAAAAAAAATTTCACCAAGAAACAAAACGAGGGAAAATATGTCTGTGCCTAATCAGCATGCAAAAATTCACAATCAAATCAAATGACTCATTCAGCTGATGAAGTTTCCAGAAGAAACTTTTATTCTCCTTCCTTCCTTATACTGTGAATACTTTTTTCCCAGTTTTAAAGAGAATTAAAATTAAAATCATCGACTCAAGATGATATTTTCTTAGTGAAGTTTTATTTATGGAACCTTTTAAAATTGATGAAATCCAATCCCATCAGAATTATGACCTTCACTCAAACTTATTTATTCAGCATCTGCATATTATCTGCAAAAATCTGATGTCAGTTGTGGCACAGAAGAGATCCATTATTTTCAAATACTCACTAGCATAGGTAAAAGCTTACATTCTGGTAGTTATGATAGGAACATATGTTAAAGATATTTTTGTAAAACCTGTAACTAAATTCCTCTGCTCCTCTCCTCTCCCCTCCTCTAGTTCCTCTCCCCTGTGTTTGCAATGAAGGGTGGAAGATTAGCCAGAGTGGAATTAATGATATGGAAAATCATGCAAAGTGGTAGCAGAAGGACTGAAAACCATGAGGTTCTAATCATGGAATTTCTCTTATTCTGTAGCAGTTGAAGGATGGGGAACATTAGATCAAAGGAGACAGAAGAGCAGAGAAACAAAACCAGGTTCCTCTTCTTCCAGCCCAAAGCAGAGCTCCAGCAGCAGCAGATCAGTCCACCCTGTGCAAGCAAGTAGAAAAGTCTGTGAGAGTGAGTGACTCTCACAGATGCCCAAGGGGAAAATGGCATTTCCCACTATCTTGATGACCATCTGTATATGTGGTTATCCTCAAACTCCTTCTTTATATATTAAAAAAATATAAGTAGGCTGAGTAATTAATTTCTTCAGGTAACTTGTTTTCCCATGTATTTTGTGGAAATAAACATTTCCAAGAAGCCAAAATTAATCATTATATAGAAGCTAAATAATGTATTTCAGGGCCTTATACATGTAAGGGCATGTCTAGGCTGCCGAACAAAAGAGAGCCAGGAAGTAAGGGTAAGCACTTGATCCCCAGTCATCCACCACAATTAACTGTCGGCTCACTCCCTCAGACTGCTCCAATGAGCTCTCTCAAAGACGAATCCTGAGCATGCTTCCAGACATCGTTCACTTCAGGGACTGAAACTAGTATGAATGATCCTGCACTGGATTTGGTTCCCTTTTCCCTATACAGTTCTCCAATGCTACCCCAGTAGTCTGCGCAACCTTATATCCTAGGATACTTAAGACATACCTTCAACTTCATGCAATAAAACCACGAGCCCTGTATGATGCAACACAGCCCTCTCATTATTTTTGACAATCTGAACTGGAAAAAATACACAACAAATCCTACTTCAGTTCTTCAGGAGCATGGCTTGGATCAGAAGAGACACAGAGACAATTACTGACTAGTGTGGAGGCTGCCATTTTTCTCTATAGGGAACAGGCGTAAGAAGAGTGTGAACATGAGGCAGTCTGGGTCACCTGGCCTCAGGAGCAGGGAACAGACTGTTCCACTTCTATTTAGCAGAATAAGACAGTTCTGGGTGATGATTTTCTCTCTCCTCATTGATGAACACAAGATAGCATGCCAGAGACATCAATGAATTCCTCAAACTGCAGTACCATACTATTTTGCTGTTCCATTCATTAGGCTGCTGTACCATTTAAGATACTCTGTTACAAGATAAGTGGAAGGCAATGCTGTTTGAATTTTACAAATACTTTCTCAATAATACAAAGCTCTGTGAAGTAATCATTCTATATTTTTTCTACTTGCCTAGTTACTCCATTGTTTTTCATTTATATTTTCGCTGTTTTCCTCCCGCAATGGATTGTTTACCTCCTTAAATTCTCCCCTCCTGTACAGCGAAGAAAAAATTCCAAGGTGCTCACCTCTGTCTCCATGTTCCCATGCTCTGCCAGCCTCTGGGAGCTGATATTACATTATTTTAAAATATACCAGCAATCAGGTACTTCTCTCTTCTTTGAAGCCACGTCTGGGATCACCTTTGAAGTTTGGCCAGGTAGTATGATCCTTGAAAATCTGTGCCCTTCAGTTTACATAGTCCAGCCAGAGAACTTGTAATATGGGCACAACAAACCAAATATAATTGTGTTTTTGATGGCTAATCTTACGTTGTTCAGAGAAAGTCCTTTGGCTAGCATATGCTGCATTTCCCTTTACAGCCTAGAGACAACACGAATAAACAACCTTCACCCTGTTCATCCTTTGAAGATACTAAGCAGATCTTCCCTCTCTACAGGACCTCTCCTTTGGTGACACCTGTCACTCCATCTGCAAATTTTTGGAGAACATGAACAATCACATGAAACACGCTACTCAGCTACATACTGGCATTTTATCGAGGTCAAGTTTTTACATTATGTTTACATCAGTTTTCAATAATGTGAAGACCTTATTGTGGGTTCACTGTAAGTGCATGGGAGGTGTAGTGCAAAGTCCCCTGTGAAGCTCATGATACAGGTGGAACAGTTTTAGTATAGGTGGCATCAAGCCACCCCAAAAGTTGTTAAAGGGGAGAGAGGATGCACCATGGTATGACACCGTTTGGAAATCCTTATCATCTACAAGTGGGATTTGTTCCTTACAGTGAAAATTAAAGTGGCCAAGGGATTTCTTCAAATTGCCAGTGTGATTCAATCCCAGATTTGCCTGAGAGCAGAACTGAGTAAAAAAGTTGTTCCCTTCTTCCAGCTGTACAGAGCAGAGTAAGTCACCAAACATGGTGTCATTGATGTACACGCATCTCACTACAAAGAAGAATTTCTTCCTGAAGGAAGAATCTCAAAGCACATGAGTGTTTGGCTGAGGTTGCTTCTATTCTGAAACCATCATTTACCCATGCAGTAAGTCCAGATTTGACCTGGAAGTCTCTGAGTCTCACCCTGCTATTTTTGTAGTCAGTTTTCAAACTGTATTTTTGTAGGTTTTTTCAAAGATGACTGTCATTTTAACAAGTCATTTCAGACTTTCACAAATAACTTGTCTATTTCAAACACGCTTTTGATTTAGGAGTTGATAATTTCAATGTTGTTAGAGAGATGGTTATTTCAACTAATCAAGTTTTTTTTCCTTAGTTTCAAATTACCTTTTCTTTTGTACTGTCAGAGATTGTGAAGTACTGCTCATTAACATGTCAATTACAAGTCCACGCTAAGATCTCATTTGAGCTATGAAGGTCACAAAGCTTAGCTTAAAAATCAGTAGTGAATATGAAATAATAATAAAAACCAGTTAAATATCAATGTTGAAAGGAATCAAATTAGATGAGTACACTTTTTTAACACCTGGAACATCCTCGACCTAAATCTTTTGTCATTTTTGCTTTTCTGAATGGTTGTAGGTCCTCTGCAACTAATTTCTGCATTGGCCACTTTACAAAACTTTGCATTTATCTCTGACATAAAGTAATACTCCAAAGTCCAAAATTTGCATTGCATCAAGAATGGACAGGAGAGCAAGTTGATTGATTTAGTTGTAATTCATGGAAGTTGGACTCCCTCTGAATAGCTGTATGCCACAATTATTTATTAGCAAGCTTAGAGCAAGTTCAGACTAGGTAGCCTAGTCCTAATTACAGTTCTGTTCTGAGTCTGTGATTTTAAAATCATTGTGGTAGTCAGTAGAGCTCAACAAAAAGAAATTTCTTTTTCTTTTCATTAATTTACAGGATCCGGCAAGAATAAGACCATGGATATTACTTTTGAAATTATTTCTGCTGTCAAAAGCAGATGTTTGCCTGTGAAAAGAAGTTGATGGTATCCTACTTTGCATTGAAACCATTTCTATTGGTCAACTTTAATCTTCAGCAGCAAAGTTAATTACTCTTGGATACAGTCAGTGCAAAATATTATTCTTACAGCGTTCTTCCTCTTTCTTTGCTCATTTTAGAATCATAGAATCATGGAATCATTTAGGTTGGAAAGGACCTTTAAGATCATCGAGTCCAACCACTAACCCAACAATGACAAGTCCACTACTAAACTATGTCCCTAAGCACCACATCTATGTGCCTTTTAAATACCTCCAGGGATGGGGACTCCACCACTTCCCTGGGCAGCCTGTTCCAATGCTTGACAGCCCTTTCCATGAAGAAATTTTTCCTAATATCCAATCTAAACCTCCCCTGGTGCAACATGAAGCTGTTTCCTCTTGTTCTATCGCTTGCTACTTCGCCGAAGAAACTGACACCCACCTCGCTACAACCTCCTTTCAGGTAGTTGTAGAGGGCAATAAGGTCTCCCCTCAGCCTCCTTCAGGCTAAACAATCCCAGATACCTCAGCTGCTCCTCATAAGACTTGTGCTCTAAACCCTTCACCAGCTTCATTGCCCTTCTCTGGACACGCTCCAGCAACTCAATGTCTGTCTTGTAGAGAGGGGCCCAAAATGGAACACAGTACTCGAGGTGCGTCCTCACCAGTGCCGAGTACAGGGGCATGATCACTTCCCTAGTCCTGCTGGCCACGCAATTTCTTACACATGCCAGGAAGCTATTGGCTTTCTTGGCCACCTGGGCACACTGCCAGCTCATATTCAGCCGGCTGTTGATCAACAGCCCCAGGTCCTTTTCTGCTGGGCAGCTTTCCAGCCACTCTTCCGCAAGGCTGCAGCTTTACATGGGGTTGTTGTGGCCCAAGCGCAGGACCCGGCACTCAGCCTTGTTGAACCTGATACAATTGGCCTCGGCCCATGGCTCCAGACTGTCCAGATCCCTCTGTGGAGCCTTCCTATCCTCAAGCAGATCATTGATATTAAAGATATTAAACAGAACTGGCCCCAATACTGAGCCCTGGGGAACACCACTTGTGACCGGCCACCAACTGGATTTAACTCCATTCACCACAACTCTATGGCCCAGCCATCCAGCCGGTTTTTTACCCAGCAAAGTGTATGCCTATCCAAGCCATGAGCAGCCAGTTTCTCAAGCAGAATGCTGTGGGAAATGGTGTCAAAGGCTTTACTAAAGTCTAGGCAGACAACACCCACAGCCTTTCTCTCATCCACTAAGCGGGTCACCTTGTCATAGAAGGAGATCAGGTTAGTCAAGCAGGACCTGCCTTTCATAAACCCATGCTGACTGGGCCTGATCTTCTGGTTGTCCTGTACGTGCCGCGTGATAGCACTCAAGATGATCTGCTCCATAACCTTCCCTGGCACCGAGGTCAGGCTGACAGGCCTGTAGTTCCCCGGATCCTCCTTCCAGCCCTTCTTGTAGATGGGCGTCACATTTGCTAACCTCCAGTCAACTGGGACATCCCCTGTTAGCCAGGACTGCTGATAAAGAATTGAAAGGGGCTTGGTGAGCACTTCCAACAGCTCCCTCAGTACCCTTGGGTGGATTCCATCTAGCCCCATAGACCTGTGTGCGTCTAAGTGGTGTAGCAGTTTGCTAACTGTTTCCCCTTGGATTATGGGGGCTCTGGCTGGGTACCCAGAGAACGATTGGTCTTACTATTAAAGACTGAGGCAAAAAAGGCATTAAGTACCTCAGCCTTTTCCTCAGCCTTTCTCACTATGTTTTCCCCCACATCCAATAAAGGATGGAGACTCTCCTTAGCCCTCCTTTTGTGGTTAATGTATTTAGAGAAACCTTTTTTATTGTCTTTTGTGGCAGTAGCCAGATTAAGTTCTAGTTGGGCTTTGGCCTTTCTAATTTTCTCCCTGCATAACCTCACAACATCTTTGTAGTCCTCCTGAGTTGCCCGCCCCTTCTTCCAAAGTTCATAAACTCTCTTTTTCCCCTCAGTTCCAGCCAAAGCTCTCTGTTCAGCCAAGCCATCTTCTTGCCTCCTGGCTCATCTTTTGGCACATGGGGACGGCCTGCTCCTGTGCCTTTAGGATTTCCTTCCTGAAGAACGTCCAGCCTTCCTGGACTCCTTTGCCCTTCAGGACTGCCTCCCAAGGCACTCTGTCAACCAGGTTCCTAAAGAGGCCAAAGTCTGCCCTCCAGAAGTCAAAGGTAGCAGTTCTGCTGATCCCCCTCCATACTTCTCCAAGAATCAATAGCTCTATCATTTTGTGATGGCTATGCCGAAGACGGCCTTCAGCCATCACATCACCCACAAATCCTTCTCTGTTTGCAAACAGCACCCCCTCTCCTTCCTTGCCTGTCCCTTCCAAGGAGTTTATAGCTATCCATTCCAGTGCTCTAGTTGTGAGTCATCCCACCATGTTTCTGTGATGGCAACTATATCATAGCTTTCCTGCTGCACAATGGCTTCCAGCTCCTCCTGTTTGCTGCCCATGCTGCATCTATTGGAGTAGATGCACTTCAGTTGGGCTATTGATCCTGCCACCTTTTTGGGGGAAGATGCCCTAATTCCTCCATGACTATTCTCAGGCACTTCCATGGTTTCTAACACATCAATTACCCTTGCATCTTTGCTGCCACATGGATCTCCATCCCCTACCTCCACTGAGACAGCAGACAGAAGGACCTCACTAGCACACCGTCCCTCAAACACTGGTGTGCTGTTCCCAGGCTTATCTCTAGTGAGCCTGGTTTTATCCCTTTCCCCCTTCAAATCTAGTTTAAAGCTCTTGCAATGAGCCCTGCTAACTCCTGTGCAAAGATCCTTTTCCCCCTCTGAGACAGGTGTAGCCCATCTGTTGCCAGCAGGCCTGGTGTCATGTAGACCAAGCCATGATCAAAAAACCCCAAATTCTGATGGTGACACCAGGCTCAGAGCCAGGTATTGAACTGCTGGGTCTTCCTGGTTCTTTCCTTATCATTCCCTGCAACTGGAAAGATAGAGGAGAACACTACTTGTGCTCCTGATCCCTTCACCAGTTGTCCCAAGGCCCTGAAGTCTCTCTTGATTGCCCTCAGGCTTCTTGTTGCAACTTCATTGCTGCCTACCTGAAAAATCAATAATGGATAATTATCTGAGGGCTGTATCAGGTTAGGAAGTTTTCTTTTCACATCTTTAGCCTGGGCCCCAGGGAGGCAGCAGACTTCACTAAGAAGTGGATCCTACCTGCATATTGGGCCTTCTGTTCCCTTTAGAAGGGAATGACAATGACCTGTCTTTTGTTCTTTATGGGAGCAGTTTTGATGCAGCCTGTAGACCGACTTAACCTTGGTGAGACCTCCAAGCTAGATGAACCATCGTTCTCATTATTGTTCGGTTCCACTTGCAGAGCCTCCTACCCATTATGCAAGGGCACCTGGGAAGGTGGGGTAGTCACGGAGGAGACACATCTGCTGCACCGGGCAGGAACTTGTCACCATTGCTCCCTATCCCTTAAGTCACTGTGCTCTGCTGGGTGGAGAGAGGATAGGAGATCCTCCATATCATGCATCCCGTCTGCCTGACAGGCCTGTTCCAGGGAAGGTAGAGTTCAGTTCCAGTAGTCTAGCTGTCTCAGACTCCATGATACTCCTCAACCTACTCACCCACTTCTGTCACTAAGCAGAGGAGTTCCTCTGCCTGGGCACACCTCCCACAGATGTGCTCACTGCTGCTGTCTGGTACTAGCATAAGAGTAGGGCAGCTGAGTGGCAGCCTGACACCTGGGTGGCAGCGTGTTCCCTCTGGAGCTATGTCTGGGAAGCTGCATCAGTCGTGGTGGGTGCAGAACTTAGAGAGGCCATGGCTTTCTGTTGGGTGGATACCATTGCTCCCTGGTCAAGCTGGCAGAACTTCAGCACCCTTCCTGCATGCCTTTCCACACAAACTGATGAGCAAATTGCCATGCCATGCCCTTGCTGACATGCCACGCTCTGTTTGCCTGCCCTGTTGGCATCTATCCTGGTTGCTAGCACTCCCCAGGGGCTTCTTTTATACATAGTAAGGGCTTGGCTGCCGTTGTTCCTGGACCTGCCCTGGTCTCGTCAGCCACTGTCGTGCAAGCTGCAAGCTCCTGGCGGCTCTCTCGGCTCCCCCTGATATTCCCCTGGTCCGTGAAACCTCCCTGTGCACCATGCTAGAGCGCTGTGCTGCAGATCATGGAGCTGCTCGCCTCAGCGACTGAGAAAAACTATGAAAAGGAGGGCCCTGGCAATGGAGAATCAGGCCCCATGACTCCCGTTCCTAGAAAAACTCTTGCATGAAAAAAGAAAATACGCCACTGGAGATAATTTTAAGTGTGTTTAGTGAATTTATTTTCTGCTGGAGAGAAGTAAAAGAGAAAGGAGAAAAGGATAGTATCTGGAGATGTAATAGCAAGCTTAGAATTTGGCTTTTACTGTTTATGCTTGTGTGTGCTATGAACTTTTCAGAGGAGAGAGTGTTGCTGTTTACTAAAGTAAAGATAAGATAAGATAAGATAAGATAAGATAAGATAAGATAAGATAAGATAAGGAGAGCAGAGATTTTTTAATACAGGATTGCTTGTCTAGTTAAGGCTGTGTTTAACCCAGACAGGAGAAAGTCTTGGGATGAAACCAAGAAAGTGCTTTTACTTATATGCCAATAAATATCAATTATTCAGCAGTTAGAAATTCTCAGAGTCAAAAAACCTTAAGTCTGGAGCCCAAATAATGAAAGCTTTAGAGCTGTAAAACTTAATTCAAATGACCAGTTTAATATTTACTTGTAAAATTTCAGAACAGCAAGCACCAGGAGCTTGCTGGTGCTGTAGGTTAGTATACTACCCTTTAATTCCTTACAGCCTCAATTCAGATCATGATTGGATCGCAAGTGAAAATGAGACTCATAATTTTAGCCTAGTCAAGCCTAAAATTTTTCTCTGTTTTTTCATACCAACCAATGTAAAAGGATTAGCAGTCTGTCTTCAGAAGTCCAGGACTAGAGAGATGCATGCCAAGCCAGGTATGAAGTGAATTGCCAGCAGTTCTCTGGAGATATGTACACACCTGCTCTCATTACCTCAGGTTCAAGGCAGCATTATTAGCATCTCAATTTCCCAAGCTTTATATTCACTCATAAATTTTGGAGAAAAGAAGAAAAGATGTACATATGTAGAGGGGTTTGAATCTCTTCCACACTCCTTAGCAATACTGAAGAGCTGCCTGGAACAATAGAGAACAGATTAGAATAAGAAAATAAGGAGACACATAAAGTTTCAAAAAGCTGTCAGGATAGAGAAGAGAAAATACACTTACAAGACATAGGAGTAGAGAACCGGAGCACATACCAAGCTTGGAGATGTGACAAGTTACATTAGCTGCAAAATAGGTTCCTTTGGTCAAGTCTAAGGTTTGCTGAAATACTTCTGAAGTAATACAATTTGGGATAAGAATTTACTGTTGATTTCTGATGTTCTTTATTTTTATTCATTTTTTCCCCTTTTTATTCTTTCCTTCCAATGCTGAACTTAGTTGTGGAAGTATCTGGAATTTAATGAAAGGGAAGTTTAGAAAGGAAATGTAAATTCAGTAAGCCTGTTTGAAATGCATGTCGTGAAAAAAGGAAAGTATTTTATCTCAAAGACTGTAATCTAAAAGTTTAAACATATCAGGGACAGTATGCCATTCACTTTATCTAGTAAAACACACAAGAAGTACTAATGATTCTACATAAATTGGGTGATGCCACTTTTCACTGATAGTGCTCCATATCACATAAAAGAGAATGTATTTCTTTCTTAAAAAAAAAAAAAGAAGATGAGAAAAGATTTTACCACGATAATCCTCTAATTTTTTCTCTTCAGGCTGAACAAATAATTCTACCTGTAGATAAAAGCCATCTTCTTTATTATTTATTTTTTTGTATGACCATGTTTTACAGGAGCATTTAATAATCTGGGATCTGATTAAGTGCTGAGCAAACACAAAATTGTAATATAGACCAAGCACCACCAAGATCAATAGACTGATGCAAAGAGAGAAGGATAAGGAAAGAAAGAGGCAGTGGACAGGTCACAGTCAAGCACGAACCAAGGTGTTTATAAAAGTTTTCTGAAGGTTAATATGTTAAAACCTGTAGCTTATCTTTCATGTAACTACTCAGTTACCAAAATGGAACAGGTCAGAGATGACGTAGACCACATACACCCTACAAACTGCAATTACTTGTTCCTTCCTGTTGAGCTAGGTTTTTTGGTCCATGTTTTTTCAGGAAACCTTCCCAGTCACAAAACAATATTGGACTTGTTCATCTGGCAATTGTGAGATGATTCTACAGTAAAATTTTAGGATACTTCTCTCTTAATAATCCTAAACTGTAGAGGGCAGTATGAGGTTTGATTTATCATATTTGTGGTCATAATCCAAACAGAACAATAGAATGAAAGAAACAATAGCTGTTTGGAGGATACAGTTATAGGTACCTGGTTAAAGGCAGAATAAAGATTTTGGAAATATGGTTTAGCCGTAATTTAACAGAAATTCACTGTTCATGTTGATAGCACTCAGTCATAGTAAATACAGAGGAAATATTTATTTTAAACTAGAAGTCAAATTGTCTTGGAATTCCTACATTGAATTTCTTGTTGGTTACTAATGAAAGGAAGCTTTTACTTTCGTAATACATATTGGTGGATGTTGTGGCCAAGAACTGTAGAGAACTTTGCAAACAGAAGCAAGCAAGCAAGTACCAGAAAAAGCCCCAACCCCAAAAAATCTATAGAGTAACATTTGTATGTGTTAATCTGAAAGTCTAGCTGATTTTTCACTTCTCCTTACTTTATTTTTAAGTACTTTTTGAAACCTTGATAAATGACCAGAAAAAAAAGACTGTATGGCTTGGGACAAAGTTCTTTTCTCAGAAACATAGGAATCTGAACACCTCATTTGTTCTTCTTTGTACTGGTATCAAAAGCAGATTAAAAAAAAAGAAAAAGACTTATGAATAAAATAAAAATATTCAAAAAAGTGCCTTAAAATATTAAATATTTTTAGTAACATAAAATCTTTCTTACTTTCAAATGACCCGTGAAATATTTCACATTTACCTTCTCATTATGCCAAAACCTTAAGTATTGTTTTTCTCAGATAAATAAATTTTAATCATTCAGAATAGACTTTTTTATTACTATTTCTGCAGCTTTTCTTTTTTTTTTCCCTCGGGAGAGTTCTTTGCACAGAACTTTCTGAGACATAAAACTTTGCATCCATAATGAAGTGCCATTTCTGTAAAGTTATATTTGCATTTGAGAGTTGAGGACATTCAAGGTATCGTCTACACCCTCCTGTTTCACAAAAAGTTCATGGATGGAGCTTTCACTATTTATGTAAACCCTTGAAGGTCATATGTTCAACTATTCAAAACAAGTATAATTTTCTTCAGTGAACTCACAGTAAAATATAAAATGGGGCAATTTAGCCCCATTTTTTTTATACTACAGATTTTCATTTTTTGATGTCCCAAAGAGGTGACTTCAGTCTGGAAAAAGCTGCCCCATAACAACTACATGGAAAGTGAAGACTGAGAAAAGAAGAACCTTTTAAGAGACAGGTTGGAGGAGACACCACAGGAAAGTGAAAACTAAAAGAGTGTAGGGTCACAAAACCAAATGATTACATTTAGAGAAATGTGTGAATCAAGGAAGTAAAAAAAGCCACCAACCTGTAGAACAAGAATTCTTATAACTGCACTAAAGTTTTCTTACAGGAGGAGATATTAAGAGACTGATAAGCAAGGGATGTAGCATGGAGTCACAGAATAAGAGTTCAAGACTTAAGCTGTATATACCTTGTTGGTGATTCAGATAAAGAGAAAATTGGTAGTGTTGCAGGAGGTGGGATTTTTTTCTAGGGGCAAAAAAAAGGAGAGTAAGGATTACTTTTGATAAAGTTTTAGGTCCTGAGCTGTAAACTTTTGCTCTTTTTTTTTAATCTGGGCACATCACTGAAATTCTGCTGATATCCTGGGGCAACTACTACTACTTTATGCTAATGTGTGTGGAGAAGCAGACTTCCTACCAGATCCTTCTGCTGCTATTGTAGTAGTGTCTCTGTAGTCTCAGTGCTAGTGATTCCAAATGTATAGGATGAGAAGACACTAATGAGAAACGGTAGAAATGAATTAAAATGCCCATAAAGTTCTATTTATGCACATAAGAATGTGGATTTTTTAATGAAGTACTCAGGAAGTAACAGAACTAGTGATAAGTTTTATGTTCTACCATAAAAATAGAAATCTCAGCCTTTCACTAAAATAAAATTTCCATTTCCATTTCTGATGGATCACATGATTTTACAGCACTGAACTTGTCAATAGTAAGTGGATTCCTGCTACATTGTGCAACAGAGTAATTTTCAGTTTCCACATTTGAATAAAGAGAATAAAATAAATGAAGTATTTTTAATGAAGGATATATTTAATAATGCCCTGAGGGTTTAATGTCAATAATAGTATCATGGTGTATAGATAGAATATGGGTCAGAAGAATAAAAGAAATTAAATGTATCATGCTAGTACCACCTGTACATGTGAGATATAGGTATGCTTATATAAATATGTTTAAAGTCTTTAAAGTTATAATAAGGAGTTGAATCAATAGCTCGTATCCACTCCTTTGAAATACTTGCCTCATCACTCAAAACTGTTTTGAGTGTCTAAACCACACACATATACACAAACCTGTGCCAAGCAAATACTAACGAATGGGTTCAGACTCTGAATTTGATCTAAGAAGATGAACTGCTATTGTCGTAGTTGAACAAAGCGTATTTCTCCAAAGTATCCTTTCATGTGTTGTCCTTGTCATGGCTCTCAGAAACTCCTGATCAGCTTCTCTTTCCAAGAGATGTAAAGTTTGTAGGAACAGGTAACAGAAAAACCAGGCAGTCTTTCAGACACAGAAGCCATCTGAAACAAAGGCAGTAGAAAACAGGAGAAAAATTCAAGCTAAATCCAGGTTGGGAGCAAATATTCTGAGTCTAACTTCATTATGTTAATTAGTGAGAGTGTAGAGAGAAAAGAGCAGTTAACACCGTGGTGCAGGGGGGAGGTTAACAAGGGGAGCAGTGATAAGTTCATTAGGTCTTGTGCAATAGGGAGAAGAGACTTGCGCTTATTGCCTGTGAAACAGCAATGCATTAGCAGGAGCTGAGGTGTGGGGTAAATTTCAGGGGTCCATAAAACCAATGTTCTGAGAGTCCAATTTTTGTGTAGTGAAAGGTATAACACAAGTCTGTAAGTATTTCCTTCATTGTCTGGTTACATGTGTGCATGAGCAAATACCTTTACCTTGACCATGGAATAGAAATAAGATTTTTAAGCACAGTTTTTATACAGTGAGTGTATCACTGCATTACCACATAATGAGATTCCATACAACAGATGGTTCTATATTTCACAGGGAATATATTGTCTCCACCAAATTACTACAAGTTACTTTCAAAACAATTTTAACTCCCATTAATGTAACTGATTTAGTGTATTTTGTATTTACGCTCTTTTTGGAAGACTCAACAGATTTAAATGGCGGAGTCATATATAAGCCTAAGTATTAAAACATTATGATCTGCTTTGGGTGGTAAAGTGAAGCAGTTTACGAAGTAAATGACATCTACAGCCACTCTAGCAGTCAGCTAATACTATGAACATGTTTGGGGGCATGGCACCATTTCCCAGAATATGACACAGAAGCACAAAGTTCTGTTGGAGACCACAATCAGCCGTTTATTAGTGTCAGAACAGTGTATAACAATTTGACTTTGTTTATTCCAGAAGTGCCTTTGTACTGTACAAGTACTGCATAGTGTTATTTGACAATGAAGAACCTAATATTTTGCCTGACTACAGCTACAGAACTTTCAAATCAAAGTACTTCGCTCTTGAAAAATGAAAGAAAAGCAATGTGAATGATTCTGTTCTAATGAAGTGCAGGGCTTCTCTTGGGAATAAAAATATGATAATTCATATAACTGAAGCATTCCATGTAAATTGTCAGCTATTCAAATTAAAGAAGTAACTAATGAATAACTGCATGCAAGATTGCATGGTGATTAGCAGTACAATATTTAATATCAACTGATGTTATCAATCATTTTCCACTGTAATTACCCAAGGTGTTGAATAGAAAATTGCTTTTAAA
>VYZW01017711.1:0-17598 GCA_013401315.1 Balaeniceps rex
TTGTCAACTTAGTTGCCAACTGGGGTTAAACCACGACACCAGGGAATATGGACTTGAATGGTTTTAATGGTATTAAGGTAATGTATTTCAGAGCACTGACTTTAAGGGAATTAACTTTGTCACCTTGTAATTGGCAGAACTGGGACAGCTAGCTAAAGCCCAAGCAGACACTGTTCATTTTATCAACAAGGGCCCTGTCGCTGATATAATGTTTTATAGATTATATATGACAGTTTTACCTCTGCTAAACATCTTTTCACACCAGACTTTTTCCACTTTTCTGTTACAACTAGTGGAAAATTATTCTGAAGTAAAATGATCTCCTTTATGATGCCATATACAAATGCATATATTAATTGGCACATATGAATTGGAAAGATTTTTTTGGTGCAATGCTCCAGAACAAAAAAGAAAGAACAGCGTACTCAGACACACTTACAGAATTGAAAGCATTTTGATGTAGAACATTTTATTTTTCATACTTTTTTTTTTTAATTTTACCCTAGAGCTTTTCCTGATGAATTAACATAGTTCAGTCATTTTTATTTATTTATTTATTTTGTTATTAATTTTATCTGCCCCAGAAAACAGTCTTAGAATAAATGTGCTAGACCCCTGAATGTATTCAGGTTGAAGATGCTTTAAGTTGCCCTNATTAACGTAGTTCAGTCATTTTTATTTATTTATTTATTTTGTTATTAATTTTATCTGCCCCAGAAAACAGTCTTAGAATAAATGTGCTAGACCCCTGAATGTATTCAGGTTGAAGATGCTTTAAGTTGCCCTGGTCAAGAGTGGTTTAAATGACATGTTTGCTGTTATGGAATTTAGAACTGATGTCAAATCAGCTCTGCTAAACCATGAACAACTTGCAGCCAGTCTGCAGAGAACTCTCTGAACTGTAAAATATAATAATGATGAGACTTAATATATTTGTCATAAAAATTACAGTCAACTCCAATTAGGGCAGAAAACTTTGCAAACTTAAGCAAAAAAACCTTTCCTGCAAAAAAACCAACAAACTTTCTTATTCCTTCAGATATGTTCTGGATGACTATAATTCCCTCACTCCAGGGTCACAGAGCTGATTAAAAATACTAATACATATTGTTTAAAATATTATATCTCTTATTAAGGTTTTATATCTCCCTTTTTACTGGCAGGCAAATCAAGAGCAAGAGAAGTTAACTGAAGTACTCAGAGCCAGAGCAAGCTCCTGAGGGGTCACAAATACTGGGTACATCAGTGGAAACTTAATTTTCCCTCCTAAAGTGTATACACTAATAAATAAATCATAATGAAATTTGGTCTTTGCTGATTGCATGTAGCTCCTCAGACTGTATTATGTTTCAACACAGAAATGTAGATGCTGAAGGTACTGATTCAGAATGCCAGAAATACACAAATATACATGACTCGAAGGTGGTGACTGATGAAATGTTGGCTTTCTGATTTTTTTCTTGTAGGTGTTTCAGTTTTACCCAGGTCTCCCATTAGGTAACAAGATTAAGCATCCTGACTTTTAATTCTTTTTCCTTTCTATTCTGTGCTAGAAGGAAACATATTTCAATAAATAAAAGATGGCAACTCTTAAAGCAAAAGTTGAGCACTGCCAACATTAACTCATCTAACCATCAGATGATGAGGACTCTTTCTTAGGTAAGGGTTTATATCTTTGATCCCAACAGCATCTGAGTGTTCCCCCATATCTTAGGTTATTGTTCCATCTGCCAGGTTATTGACTAATATTAATCAGAAAAGGATTGAATAGATCCCACTGTTTTAATCTAACCTGATGGTCAGCTGCAGTTTTCAGTGAAGCCACTCAGTTCTGGCCCAGGGTATCCAGCTTTTCCACCTTCTATCTCCTTGTCAGGATAAGACACCCTTTCCCATCCAATGTATTTAAGTTTAGTGCAAGGACCCCTGCAGAACAGACAGCAGCTTTGTAGTACATTTTGATTGTACAAACCTCAGAATCAATTAAAGAGTGTAAAATTTATTGCAGATTATACCTTTCAGTGACTAATATGTGAAGCTTGAATTAGGGCTGAACAGAATGACACAGAAAGCATTTTCTCTACAGTATAGAAACAACCACTAATCTTCATTTTCTCCTGTAAAACCAGGGACCTAACACCAGCAAAAAGTTCATAATCTCATATACAGATAGGTTAGCATTTGTCTAATTTCCTCAGTGTCCAAAATCCTTCTGTTTTCATTTGCATCTCGGTTACACCTAGTTAACTTCTTGCTTCGTTGGTTTGTGGAGATCCAAAAACCAAAGCAGTAAGTGAGGTTTCTTTGAGGTAGTACAGGTACCACAAGAATAAGGTTTTATAATACCTATTTATTTTCTTAAATCTGAACGATGGTGTCACCATGAAAATAAATCCAGCTTCTATGTCAGCTCAAATCAACAGGAGTGTTCATGTTGGTCGTACTGGAGTTTGACTTAAACCTATGAACAACAAAGCAAGTACCAAAATCTCTTTCTACCTTTTCTCTTGCCAAATCAGTATGGGAAAAAATAGTTTATTCAGAGAATAAACTTTTCTTTGGAGTAATATAGAGTGTTTTTTTCCAAATGGCCATATGTTTTCCGCATGAAGCTACAGATTTTCATCAATAAACCAATAGTGCATGAGGAAACAAATAACAGAAAGATGCCTGTGTTACATATTATTAGGAGGTGTTTAAAGTGCAAATTGACACAACAAATATTTTGTGGATAAAAAGAAAAAGACAAGGTTTTCTCTATCATATCTTACAGGCACTGCATAAATCACTATTTACTTCTTTTGGATAATTGTTCCCAGATTTTTGTAAACTTATGGCTGATGTGTTCATGAAAAATTATGCCCGTCACAGAAAATTTGGAAAGAGTCCTAGTCTGCCCAATTATGCAAGTTATAGCTTATGTAAGGGACACCTACTGTTTTAAAGGGGAAAGTGGGAATTATAAATTTTCTACAAAGGAAGTTCTGTCTGGAAGATTTAATGGAGCTGGGACTCGAACAAAAGATGTTCAGTCAGGTTTTTTTGTTTTATTTTGTTCTTTTCTGACACCCATTTTGTCAACAACAATTAATATTAAGTGCTGCAGTGGTTTGAATACAAGCATAGGCATTTTATTCACACTTGTTGCTTAATGTATGATATGTAAAAAAGAAACAGTGAAAAAACAGACATATTGCCAACTGTTTGGGGTTTTTTTTCATCTTGAAGGAATTTTTTGATACTCTGAGTGCATGCTGTTAATATACATATTTGTATATTCCTTTAATTATTTAGTTAATATAAGGTAAAAATATAAATAACTTATAAAGAACTGCATTCATTACAGAGTATTATTTGTCAAAATATTTCATTGAGTCAAAGGCCAGATGTACCGACTATGTACACTTAATTTGACCTCATCTATTGTACAGATTGGCATAGGCCATCACCCACAAATTTCTGCTGCAGGCTTACATCTGGAGCTGTGTGTAAGGTGGAAGTTCCATTTTATAAGAATTCCTGAGATTTCAGACATGTGTTCTATCTGGGAAAAAAAAGGAAAAAATAACAGCACCAAAAATTACTTTTCACCAACAGAAAATTCAGTTTAAAAATAAAAAAAGATAAGGGGGGGGGGGAAGAACTTGCAAGTTAGCACTGATTTACTACTCCAGCTCTTATTCTCCAACAGGCATCTGCTTCAAGGAGAATAAGCAGGTCTCCTCTTGGCCTGTAGGAAGAGAATTATTCAGGAAGTGAAATATGTGTGTTCTGCAATACAGTCATCCAGGAATTGAACTATGTGTATTCTGGAATGGTAGAATCACACAGGGTTTTCTACTAATTCCCTTAAAATACTCTATAGGCCAAGATATGCTTAAGACTGGGAAATGACAGCTAACGACAGTTAATTGCGCATAAACTTTTTTTAAAAGAAAATCCAACTTTAACTAGATAATGAGGTCTTTGGTTATCTGGGTCATTAAAAGAATGTGTAGTGTCTTTGGTTGTAAAACATTAAGGAAAACACCAAGGATAATATTTAGAGGCCAAAGGTATTACAGAGAAATATGAACCCAAAGTAGAGTGTCTCTCCTAAAATGCATGTACTACTGGAATTACTGGACATGTTGATGCCATACCATAAACTTACCACAAGTGAGAAGATTACTAGGAAAACAGTAACCATTATTTTGCATCAAAATGTTGTCACATGATCTATGCAAACTTAGTAGTTATTTTTTCCTCTACTATAACATTTGAAAGGTAGTCTACTATAACGTTTGAAAGATAGTAAACCTATTAGTCTAGAAGTGTTGGGGATTTTTTTATAAAGAACTTTGAAATAAACAAACCCACCCTCTGTGATTGATTACATACATGAATGCATATTCTATTTGACTAATTATTGAAAAAAAGGACTTCTTAGGTATAAAAGCTCAAAAAAAAATTACAGGGGAAGAAGGAAAGAAAGATTTGAATCCTTTGTCCTAATCCAACTTTCCTTCAAACAAATGTGAATCTTTGCTTTGGTTTGAAAAGAAGCTGCAGTCTGGCCAAAATGAGCTACAGATCCTAATTCTTAAGAACAGTATGTGAAAACTTTCTGAGAAGTTCTAGTCTACAAGTTATGGTTAGCCACTTGCTAGTTCAGTGTATATTCTAAGGCTTGAATCAGTTGTAAATGCATTAGTATTATATTGCAAATATATAATGTGTAATCTATTTAACTAGTGACTTATTGTAACTTGTTTTAATTATTACTGCATTTCTTCTTATTATATATTTGGTTGCCAACACTACAAATGAGTCTCTGGACACATTCATACGTTTCTTTCACAAGGATCAGTGTTCTAAATATGCATCTACTGGAGTATTGATAGTACCATAAACTCAGTGTTCTGTATTTTTGTAAATACTCTAAATGCATTGTAATTATAGAGGTATCATAAAGATTATAGAAAATTTAGTGTGCCTGAAAATGGCAATTTTCAAACTTCTTAATGACAGCCACTGCTTACCTAATGCATGGTGTTCCATGTAACTTAAGAATTTTTGTTACCAGTTAAGCTACTTATAAATTAACATTTTATGAATTAATATAATATGAGTTTTATTTGACTTTTCTGTATTTCTTTAGATGCATCACAAGTATTTCCAATTAAGTAATGGAGTGACATTTAAAAAAAATCTAATTTACATTATAGACTGTCTAAAAGGAAAAGGTAATTCATCTGCCTGAAAAGTGAGATAAAGTGCTGACATTTCATCAGCACTTTTTATGAATATTTAAGATATAGAAGGAAATACATTTTGAGAGGTAGAGAGAAGTGATATTTGGGGGGGAGGGAGAGAGAGAGAGGAAGAGAGAAAGTCATGGAAGAAGTTATGAGATACATTATGCAGTTGGTGGTATTCTCACAGTTATATTGCAATTTGGTAATTACTTCAAAAGGCAGAATTAAGTTTACACATACCCATTTAAGCACCTACATAAAAAAATCAGGAGTTTCTAGTATTTATAAAACTCTTACCCATTTTCACTGAGCTATGTGACAGTTTAACATTTCTGGACAACTAGGTGTCTAACAGTGAGAATGCAGAAAAATGTCTAAATATTGAGTAAGCTGAGTTACCATCCAACCTGCAGGCTGTTAGGCATGCTATGTATCCTCTTTACCTCAGCCAAGAGACCATAAAAGTAGTATGATTGTATCTCTCTAATGCTTCCTAATGCCTCACAACTGCACAGTTCACCAAATGTATGGGACCCAGACTTAACTGTATTACCCAATTCTGAGTAGATTTGAACTTGGATTTTGGAAAAGCAGAAAAATATTCTACCTCTTCAGCTATGGAATATATTAATGTAGGCTTCTTGCAGTTTCTTCTTTTGAAGCTGTTCTAAAACGGAACAGAGTACACAGTGGAATACATGATTCTGCATTTTAATTCTTAGAATGCACACCTAAAAGGAGTGTGGGACTATCTGGCCTGAATTTACTGATTCAAGAACAGTTTATGTATTATTTAAAGACTGAGTTTGGGGGCTTTTTTGGCTTTTGTTTTTTTGATCAGGGAAGGTATAATCTAAAAAGTTGAAAGCACATTTAGGATGTTTACACTTTAGTTCCTGCTCCAATAATTATTAAAATATTTATACAAACTAGAATAGTTTCTGCAAGAAAAGATTGGGAGAACTTCACTCAGAATACCACATAGCTCAGTATTTCAATATTGAGTGATAGGAAATTAAATAAAAACTACTAATCTACTAATACGTATGTACTTGATTCTATTTCATAGAATCATAGAATATCTCAAGTTGGAAGGGTCCCATAAGGATCAACAAGCCCAACTCCCTGCTCCTTGCAGGACTACCTAAAACTAAACCATATGACTACGAGTGTTATACAGACACTCCTTGAACTCTGACAGGCTTGGTTCCATGACCACTCACCTGGGGACCCTGTTCCAGTGACCAACCACCCTCTCAGTGAAGAACCTTTTCCTAATGTCCAATCTGAACTTCCCCTGACACAGCTTCATTCCATTTCCTCATGTCCTAAATTTAAGTTAGTGTCTGATCTGTAACTGGTATAGACTTAACATCTGTTCACCATCTGAAAATCACAATTACCATTGAAAAAGTAAGAGATGTTTATTCCTATTTCATTCTTATTACACTAACAGAAGTCAGCAGTGATGTGAATGGTGATGGTTAGCCATACAAAAAAACTTTGTTGGCAAGTGAGCTACTCTTGACATCCGTAGCATTGATGTGATATTTTAGTCTGAGTCAAGGTCACCTCGAGGTTGCTTTCAGTTGTTTTTGTCTGAGACTTAACTGTAATTTCAGGGAAATCATTAAAATGGAGATGAGAACATAAAAATAATGGGCATGTTATGTATCCAGCTCCCCTTTCCTTTCCTTTTTTTTTCTCTTCTCCTTCCTATTCTTTTGAAAGTCATTCTCAAAACATCCACTGATTTCAGTACCAACAGGCATGAATACACTAAGAACAACAGAAGGCAGAGTCATTCTATGCCTGCCTCGCAGACTGTGTCTGCAATCTGTAACAAGCGTACATTATTCTTCTAAGTAGAGACATGTAAAGGACAAAACAGAAATCAATTGATTTTCAAAATCTAAATGACCTAGACAATTTCAAGACACTCTTCAAGAACACATGTGGGTACTTATTAAGTTTCCAAAGGCTGTATCATAAGAAGATAGTTAAAATTTTTGCAATACATGGAAACATACTTAAAGCCATGTCACTTTTGGACACTGCAGAAAACCATATAAACAGAAAATATTCTCTTAGCATAAATATGCAAGCTATTTATGGTGAAAGTAGTAGTACAATAAATGCATATCTGAAATAAAGCTGAGAATATTTGATGGAGGATTTTGAATTCTTAATTCTTGATCATCAAAGTTATAATAATTCTTTGGCGAATCCTGCTGGTGTTTGATATGTTTTTTCTGTATATGTTATAATATTATAGATATGTTTTTATAGAAACAGTTTATTCATAAGAGTCCTCTCTTGTATTTTATGTCTAGCAGGAGCAATTATAGTCATAGTCTTCTTATATGGTGCAGTCTTAGGATTTCTCTCTGCAATTCATGCGCAGTAATTTGTAATGAACTCCAGGGTGCTATTTAGGAAGATGACCACTTGTGAATACTCCCACATATGGGGAATGCATACTATTACTCAATGCATTAAATGTAGTCAAATGTTTGATTACATTCATTGTAAAAGTGTAGTCTACCTTATCTTATGCTGTAAATACAGTTAATATTAAACCTATTTTGGCAAAAATGGATTTAATGTCTGCTTTGAAATGTCTTTCAAACTAATTTAAGATGGTATATGTATTTTCATGGTCCACTCTGAGAAAGAAATAGTGCAAAGAGGTTTTGAAGAAAAACTTAACTGGGGCTGCCAAAACTGAAGAAAAGCTAGCAATCTTTAAGAACTACAGCTATCTAAAGAAGTGAGATAATTTATAGCACAGCTGGTTGCGGATGTGCAGACAATTTTAACTGGTCAAGATCAGGATCTGGGAGTTCAAGAATAAGCTAAACCCAAAGTTCCACTTCAAGATATGTTTTCAGAAAGGAAGTCCCTTGCCAATACCTTCACAGTGTTGTGGTTGGAGAATTCTTGTCCTTAGAGTACATTCAGAAGCAAGATCACCAGCCCAAGAAAAGGATTTGTTAAATCCGTATCTTTTGAGTCTATGACATTTCTTCCTCCTATATATCAAATTTCTTTGAAAGCATTGCTATAAATCATAGCAATTCTACTAAGATAAGGAGACCAGTGACATTTACTACCACCAAAGAATGCGGACCAACTATCTGTCTCTGATTTTCAGCAGCTATTTTGCAATTGTTAATTAAAGTTTGTCCCACAGCTGTTCAACCTTTTTGGCTTAAATAATGACTAATATATTAATTTGCATTATTTTAGTCATCTATTCCAAATTCCTATTCTATCACATTGCCAAATTACTATTATTTCTAGATGTAGACTTCCTTCCCCTTTCTCCTTCTCTTATTCTGATTTGTAAGTCTAAGGTTAGGTAAGTTTTAAAATTTGCACTGCTCTTGCAGACATTTAAACCACTCTTAAGTCAGCTAAGAAGCTATCGACCATGACTGTTAAACAAATTGAAGGAGATAGACCTTCTCTTAGCTAGTTCTGCATTAGTAAAAGACAACATATGCAAGGCAGCATAGTCTTTCAACTGAGACAGCAGTTCTGAATTTAGCCATCCTTTAACAACACTACATACTTGATATTAATGTGAACCTGTTTTATCTGATAAAACTGAAATGTAAAAAGTAAGAAGCATTGATGCAACAAATTTAAACAGGCTGTAAGAAACCATGGCAAGGGGTGGTTCAATCATATTTCTTCTTCCTAAAGGCCAGGACAGAGAAATCCAACTAATATTCATGTGTAAATAAGCAACATGTTCACAAGGATATGCATGTGGAACTAATTTGTTACATTAAATACACATATTGAAATAATCTGACTCCAAATAAGGTTGATGATTCTTACACTTGTTTAAGGAAGCCTGTCCTTGGAAATAACATGGTGTTTCCTGTACTACCTACTATTTATAAGATGAATAAGCAGTCTGTGCTTATTTCATGCAGTGTCAATATACATAGTATTATTTTTTAACAGATATATCTTTTTTTGTGTTTCCAGTATCAAAAATAAGCTACTGTTTTTGCATCATTTTGAGTAGAAAATGCAGATAATTGGTCAAATGAAGTCATGACTTTATCATACAACTCAATTTTAATCTGACTTTTAACAGTCAAAAATTTTAAGATAAAATGTAAGATAAATTGAAAAAAGTTTATTTTTTGGGTTTTTGAACAGGAAGGCAGCATATTTATCTCTAAAATAAGGTGTTCATTTACTGGCATTAAGTGGCTATAGCTTTTTATATAGTCCCCTGTGCTAAAATAGTCTATTCTAAAATTTTGCATTGTAACCTAGAGTGATCAGAACAGAACTTATCATAGAATCATAGAGTAGTTTGTGTTGGAAAGGACCTTTAAAGGTTATCTAGCCCACACCCCTGCAGTGAGCAGGGACATCTTCAACTAGATCAGGTTACTCAGAGTCCCATACTTGGAACATCCCAAATTAATAGTAATAGCAATAGCAATAGCAATAGTAATAACAACAACAGTATAACAACAACAACAACAACAGAAAAAAAACATATGTAAATATTGGGTCAATGTATAATAAAGCAATTAAATTATGGTCAGATTTTAGTATAAGTCACCTGGAATAACAACTGTATTCATGCCAAATGAACCTTTCTAATCAATGCTAATGCTGCTCAGTTAACATGTTTGCGTTCATTGTAAATTGGTCTGGCTAGAGCACATACGTAAGACTATGTAAGTGTAGGTATGTGTGTGCTTGCAAGAAATACCTCTGTTTACCAGAAACAGTCTTCAACAGTGCTCCTTCATAGCATCCCCCTCATTATCAGCAGTCTTTTTTTTTGTGTGTGTGTGCAAAATAATAACGCACCACTGAAAGCATAAAAATCAACATGAGAGTTATTAAAACAGAATAAATTATCATTTTTTTTCCTGTACCGGCTGTCAATGATGCACTTCTGGATACTTTGCAAAAAGCGATGGGAATAGCTAAAATAATGACTCACTTTAAGCTTAAATACACATCTTACTAGTTCAAAAATTCCAACAGGGTGCTAGAGAATTGTAGGGGGTTTTAAAAGTTTTGCGGCTTATACAAAAATCACTTCTTGAACAGTGTGGTGGTTTGACCCTGGCTGGATGCCAGGTGCACACCAAAGCTGCTGTATCACTCCCCCTCCTCAGCTGGACAGGCGAGAGAAAATACAATGAAAAGCTTGTGGGTCGAGATAAGGACAGGGAGAGATCATTCACCAATTACCATCATGGGCAAAACAGACTCAACTTGGGGAAATTAGCTTAATTTATTACCAATCAAATCAGAGTAGAGTGACTAGAAATAAAACCAAATCTTAAAAACACTTTCCTCCCACCCCCTCCCTTATTCCCGGCCTTAACTTTACTTCCAATTTCTCTACCTCCTCCCCACCAATGGCGCAGGGGGATGGGGAATGTGGTTGCTGTCAGTTCATCACACGTTGTCTCTGCTGCTCCTTCCTCCTCAACAGGAGGACTCCTCACACTCTTCCCCTGCTCCAGCATGGGGTCCCTTCCACAGGAGACACTCTTCCACAAACTTCTGCAACATGAGTCCTTTCCATAGGCTACCATTCTTCACAAACTGCTCCAGCATGGGTCCCTTCCACTGAGTGCAGTCCTTCAGGAGCAGACTGCTCCAGCGTGGGTCCCCCACAAGGTCACAAGTCCTGCCAGAAAACCTGCTCCAGCGTGGGCTCCTCTCTCTCCACGGGTCCACAGGTCCTGCCAGGAGCCTGCTCCAGCACAGGCTTCCCACAGGGTCGCAGTCTCATTCGGGCACATCCACCTGCTCCAGCATGGGGTCCTTCATGGGCTGCAGGTGGATATCTGCTCCACAGTTAACCTCCTTGGGCTGCAGGGGGACAGCCTGCCTCACCATGGTCTTCACCAAAGGCTGCAGGGGGAATCTCTGTTCCGGTGCTTGGAGCACCTCCTCCCCCTCCTTCTTCACTGACCTTGATGTCTGCAGAGTTATTTCTCTCACATATTCTCACTGGTCTCTTTTGACTGCTGCTGGTTTGTGCAGGTTCCCCCTCCCTGCCCCCCCGCCTTCTTAAATATGTTATCGCAGAGACACTACTAGCATTGCTGATTGGCTTGGCCTTAGCCGGCAGCGGGTCCGTCTTGGAGCTGGCTGGCATGGGCTCTATTGGACATAGGAGAAGCTTCCAGCAGCTTCTCACAGAAGCCACACCTGTAACACCCCTGCTACCAAAACCTTGCCACACAAACCAAATACAAACAGCTTTTTTTTTTATTCTTCTCAAGACAAATAATGATGTGAAAGATATGCTACTGCATTAACATAAATAATGTTGAAAGTACTATCCTCTTTTTCCTGTCATACACCACAAGAATACTGCATTTAAAAAACTTAAATACTAAAGCCAAGAACAGGAGAGAGTTCCCATGACTCACTCTATAGACATATGCTCACTGCAGGTTCAAGCTAAAGAGTTCAAACACTTCCTGAGATGTAAAACTTCACCTCACTGAGGAGCACAGATGTCTCTCCTGAGTAGCATACACTGTTCACTTGAAAAATCATTGTACATAAACATCTGTAAAATAAAAGACACACTTAGGACATGAATTAAATGTTGCTTTAGGTAGGGAGAAAGGGGTAACCACATTCAAGTAACAGTTAATCTTTACCATTTTTAAGAGTTGTGATCACTTGTTTTCTAGGAGATAGTACCTAAACTCCACTCATGTTTGGTGGTTTAGGCATTGTAAAAGTGATTGAGAGACCTCTTTGACATCTAAATACCTTCCCTGATAATGTTTACTATCTTTCCTTGGCTCACCAGAAGCCCAGCCCGAACATATAGTTCTGAGAGTAAAATGTATTCAGCTCTTAATTCTAAAAAAAATGAGGTTTATTTCTGGGAAAGTTTATCAATTCATTGTGCAAAATGAAAGAAAATATATCATTCTAGGAAAAGAAAAACAAAGGTGAACTGTAGGAAATTGCAAATGAAATGCAGAAATAAGGCTCACTTTTATACCTCAGTTACACTGTGGGAATACATTGGGGAAATGTGTCAACTGTGACCTCTTTCAGAGATATGCATATGACAATAATTCCATGCATTATTTTGAAAATCAAGACTAAAAATTCAAGCTGGACTTTCTATTCAACATGAAATTGTTGCTGAGAATACCAGCTTGACATAACATCTTGTCTGCAACATGTATTGATAAGAACTCGAATTCTGAAATTCTCAGGATATACTTATTTTCCCTTTCCAAGATTGACATNTATAAGAACTCGAATTCTGAAATTCTAAATGAGGTGATGTTTTCTCAGGATATACTTATTTTCCCTTTCCAAGATTGACATCTCTTTCAGTCAACACTAGCTGTAGAACTGTAACTACACCTTCATAAAAACCATACTAAAGAACATATGGATAGTTACGCCAAAGAATAAGGCTGGTTTATCTAACAACACTACATATGTTTAAAAACAAATTGTGCAAAATAATTTTTATCAAAATATTTTAGAGGGATAATGTTTTTTTTTTTAAAAAAACAAAACTATCTCAACAAACGTGGGAGCTAAGGATATTTGTTTTTCTCTAGGTGTATCTCGCTTGTTTGTTTGATTTTCAGTAGAATGATATGAACACTTAGTAATATTTTTACTTGCCTATGAATTTTTTTTTATTGAATACCAGGAGAAAAGAGGCACATTTTCAGTAAAAAGGCAGATAGCTATTCTTTCACAGTAGCCTCATATCTAGCATCAATTTTTAAGTTGTTTACTTTACTTTTTTCTTCTAGTTTTATTGTTCATTTGTTCTCTTTTCTTTCCTTCATCACTTGCTACTCTCCTTATCCTTACATTATTAGTCTCTCTGCATTGCCATGTTCCCAACTTAGCTTTATTATTTCCTCATTTCTCCACATTCCAGGCTTTCTTTGAAATTGTTCAAATTGTTCAAAAATTGTCAAAATCAGTTCTTTTCCTTTCTATAAAAGATCTACTTGCTAAATATAAACCTAGTCACTCTTCTGGAAAAAAGAAAGGTTTAAGGAGTGTCTTGTGCTTTACCTCTACCTCTAACAAAAGAAATTTCATTAAACAACAACATTATATAAACAATCAAGTATCACCCAATCTTAGTCAAGAACCTTGAATACTATGCCAGATTATTCTGCTGCTTCTTATTTCATTACCCCTTTACCCATCCAAGTGGCACTATGTGGACTGTTTCATTGTAATCAACTAAGCAAAAGACAAAAAAAAAATCATTAGTGGTATTCTTGGGAAAAATCAAGCCTTACTCTCTATTGAGAAAAATTTTATGAGTTTTCCCAGTACTTGTAGGAACATAAGTATTTTGGAATATGCACTCATTTCAGAAATTTTATTGAACCTGGTAAAAGGAAGTACACACAAACACAGCCACATAAATATACATGGACTAAAAGTTTATTTGCTTTTTTGGTAAGAAAAAAGGTTAACCACTATTTGTAAAGAAAACTGTCTTCTGAACATTAACAAAAACAACGAAGATGTAGTATTTCTCATTAAGGGGAAAAAAAGCACACTTTTTTTGTTGCTGTATTATTTTAATTTCTGAAACTTTTTCTATTTCCTTAGACATAGAAGCATTTTATTGCAAGTTTTTAAAAAGTTGAATGTGTTCTGCTTTCAGTTTCATTTTTTATCGAAAATAGTGGAAAATCTTTTAAAAAGTTGATTAAAGTCTACAGAAATAATTGTTCTTTTTCACCCTTTTTTTTCTTTCAAAACTTATCTATAGTAATGGATTTTCAGTAAGGGAAGAAGGGTCTTATTTCTTGCAGGTGAGAAGTATATTTGTGTTTTATTCCATTTCAGATGTGTCACTTCAAGTTCACTTACTAAATGTTCTCCAGCAGTACACATTTTACTGTACTAGCACACCTGTTATTGGGTGTTAATGTACAGTCTGTGTATGGGTGTTTATCTACATATTTACAGATAGTGTTTTTACACTTTACTGAGAAATTTGTCCCTAAGGAATTTTCAAGACAAAAAGCTTTAATGACACTGGCGTAGTTTTGTAATATTATTCCACAACTGGGAGGTCTTCCAGCTTTGTGATAAGAATATTTTAATGCTGTGAAAGGAGAATTTTAGTATTTGATTAGGAGGTAGATACAAATTGTAGTGATTGTATTGCCACTCGTTCTCTTTTTTTTTCTTTTTTTTTTCCAGTACCAAATTGTAATGAAAGTATATCAATGCCTCATATTCATTTTCTGGCAGATGTCACTGTTGGTTGGATTGGCAGTGCTCTAAATGAATTGCTTTGTTGACTTGTTCAGAATAACTTTATATTGTATTGTAATGCTCACTAACTACAGCAGATGGTTTCTGACTACCATCCTGAACACTTCCATCTGAGTACTGATAAAAAATAGCATCTGGGGCAAGCACAAGAGTGTAGAACAACTCCAGTTTAGGAATAGGATTGGGAATAGCTTTACAATCAACTGCATCTTTGACTGCGAAAGTAATTTAGCAGGTCTGAAATTCTGCAGCTCTTCAGACAGGATACGGCTGGTTGACCTCCTTTCTTGTGAGTAAGACAAGTTATAAGTTTCTTTGTTGAACTTCTCATGGCTTCTTCAAACAAACAAAAAAAAGAACTGACTGTTCTACTGAAAGTGGCGTATTACTTGTCAGTCCAATATCAAAGCACTTATCAAAGGCTTCTGCCAGAAGCAGAGGATGATTTCCTAGAAATATCTGCAGCTCTTTCATCTTACAAAAGTGAAGTGGAATGGACCTCTGGCTCCCAGAATGTACTGACAAATGTATGCTATGAGCTATTCTCTAAGTGAAGTATGTAAATGGCTGGCTGTCCTTGTTCTGGTAACCTTGAGAAACAAATGACAAACTGAATACACGCAGCTGCCACCTCTTCTACTACCCAAGCTTGTAATAAATGTTGTGTTTCAGGCAGTATATAGTAATAAAAAATGCTGTTTCAGCCTGTGGCCACTGAGTCTGGAATTGTACATGGTTGAATGATACAGGAAAGACTATTTTTCAAATAGTTTGTGTATTTAATTTTCATACCCTCAGCCATAAAGAATGCTTAAGCACAATGTTGAGCAAAATGACTGAGTTGTTCAAAGGGCTTTCTCAGGCTTTGGCTTTCCATATTGATGAGGTGCACAAAATGAGACATGTTGCAAACAAAGTCCTAAAATGGCCCTTACAAAATAGAGGTATGCTCATTCTTCACATATGCAACTTCTTCTGTGTCAGATACAGTAACACTTCAACATGAAACCCCAAAGTGCTAAAAAGCCTGCATGATTTTAGTGACAGATTGCATTAAAAAGCTACAACAGCACGAATTTTATGATTTATTAGTAAGTAATTCAAATTTTATGAAAATGTGATTTTTATAGAAGTCTAAAAATTTCTTTGAAAAAATTAAGTTTGCAAGAAAATATGGTGTCCTACAGAACTGTATGAATGAAGAAGCAAAAATAAATAAAAAATGGGAAAAAAAGGAAGTAGAAAGGCAAATATGAGAGATAAAGGGCAAAATTTTCAGGGTTGTTCTGGAAATACATTCTAGTCTATAATGTATTATACCTCCAACAGTACTGAATTTAGGACTATGCCGACTATGCATGAGATATATAAAGTTCAGAAAATTGTAAAATTTAAGTTTGGGCAGATAGTTTGCAGTTAGATGAAAGTCAGAAATTACTACTAGAAATGTTTCATTCCATTTAAAAACCTGTACCAGTAACAGAAGAAGCTATTAAAAAGACTTGAATAACAGACAAAAAATAAGAAGGTTTGCTAAATAAAATTATAAGAATAAAAATAATGTTCATTACACTTCACCTTTATATAAATTTTATTTCTTCTGCTTTTATGATATTCTTGGATCTCACTGGACTAAAAAAAATATTATTTTACATTTTCACACAGATGAGTGCTGTCCAGGTCTGACCAGCTGTGTCCTTAAGGAAAATCAACTTAACATAATCCTGAAAAGGCTTAGTATCTCCTGCAGAGTTTTTATTATCAATACTCACTGAAACAGAAATAAATCATAACTGCAAATGTTCAGCACCTTTCAGGAAAAGGCCTATGAATATTAATGCTGCATATTAGAAGCCTTGTATTCTGGAATTTATATATGGTGTGCATAAATCATAAGGGGTCTTTAACTATCAGCAGATAGATTGAATAGTTCACAGATGGAAGAACAATCATGAAACACAATTGAAACCTCTGAAAAGAACAAGAACTAAAGCAGTGAATGAAAGAAAAAAAAATCAGTGATTAACTAACATTCAGAAAAATATTCTCTCTTCTGTTTGCATAGAGGAATGAAAAAATGGCTGGTAAGGAAAAACCTTAATGTTCTGGAAAAATTTCTGGTGAGATTACCAAAAATGGCTGTACTGATAGTCATGAAATTTATCTCTCAGAAGTATGGAGATACCTTGAAAAAGGTGAGTCTGTGTACTCAACCTCAATCTTCTGTCTGTTGAACTTCTCACTTCAAGAGAGGTATGAGCCAACTGCAAGTAGGTCAAAAGAGAGTAACGGGAAATACCAATATCTTTTACCTATGATTGAATGATTTCATTAGTCTACAGAGCATGAGGAGGGGATGACAGTATGAAAATCTTTTTCATTTATGCAATAGGTTGCAAAGATGTAGGGACTTGTCTGTTCTCTGTTCCATGAGGGATGGGGTAGCAAGACAAGACAAGACAAGACAAGAAATAAAATAAAATAATAATGTATTTAAATTGCAGAAAGGAAGGCATTGGATCAATTTTAGAAGAAAAATAATACAGTTATTAGGCTAGAATAATGGTGAAACAGGCTGCCTGTGAAACCTATGGAGTCTATTATCACTGGAAGAGAAACAGAGAAAATGAATATTTTCTAAGACAGAAACTGAAGTAGACGACCTTGTGGCATCACTTCTAGGTATATTTTTATAGGTCCATGATTCCGGCACCTCACTAACTAGATGGATTCTGCTGGTAACAGAAAAAAAAGTACCAAAAGTCATACATAGAATTCAGTGACTTTACTACCTGATTTAGCATAGTAGGCAGTGAGTTGTTAGTAATCAAAACAAATCTAAACTCTTGAGAGGAAAAAAAAATCATTTCACCTTGAAACACTTCTAATGATTTATCTTTCAATATTTTTTCTTGTAGACAATAGGTGTACATTAACCTGCTGTTAGCTTCTTTTCAGTTATGGGATCAACCTAAAAAAACAAGTATTCTTTTCATTCCACTTCACTATAGTAATTTGATGTAACATTGAAATATTCAGTCAAGAAATAGTGAAAGGGCCCAGC